>JACXGI010004748.1:0-51453 GCA_016801175.1 Esox masquinongy | reverse complement strand
GGATGAGGAATGCGGTCAGCACCTATCCTTGATCAAGTCAGGGAATGTGCGACTTGAGATGAGGTTCAGACAACCACTGCCCCACACAATTAATTTGGTTGTTTATTCAATTTTTGACTCAATTATCGAAGTGTCAAACCGACGACAAGTCATGGTTGACTACTATTAGGAAAACGGTGTGGAAATGAATACCGCAGAGGTGACCGTTGTGGTGAACCAATTTTCATCTAGGACTCATTTCTATGGTGTGCTGGCATGCGACCAACTACCTAGTGGACCAGTCCGGGATGTTGCATCAATGATGATTGTTAATACACACCCGAATAATCACCCCGGGGAGCACTGGCTGGCTATTAACATAACAGATGATGGCAATGGAAGGTTTTATGACAGTTTTGGAAACCCCCCAGATTTTACGTATTTTCCAAAGTCAATCAGTGCCTTTCTGCAAACCTGTGAGAATGTGGAATACAGTTCAAAACAAGTCCAGGACATGATTTCAACCACATGTGGACAACATTGTGTGTTCTTTCTCTATCTAATGACAAGAGAGAGGTCTGAGTTATAAAGATGCTATGTCTTTTTACGTTGATGATTTATGAGAAAATGATGCGCTAGTCTCAAAGTTTGTAGCTAGGATGTACCAGAGTAAGCGTGATAAGCAAATGTTTAATTGCATACAACATGCTCATTCTCGTGAATCGTTTAATTTGTGTCATGGTTGTTGAAGAAATAGAAAAGTAAATCATGTGTATGTCAGCTTTATTATTCAAAAATAAACCATTCGTAAAACCACATCAATGTTTACATAGTATTTTTCATACAACAATTATCCAAGGTAAAACATACACTTTGACAATGAATCACAAATGATAAAAAAGCATAAAATAAAAACACATTAAAATGGAAGCCATTTTGTGGGGTCCGTGGTAGGGGGTACAAAGAAAGCTTTGGCTGGTTGATGACCAGTTGCTGGGCGTGTGGCTAAATCATCCATTGTGTCACCAGATGTTTGTTTATACAAATTGATTTTACGCCTTACAAGCTCATTTGGAATAGTTATAAAAGGCATGTTGGGACATGCCATGGCGTCTAAAAACAACCCCCAACCCAACGGCCTTCTAGCGTCAGCAATTTTATTGGTTGCCGTCACACTTTTAAACAGATCCAACAGGTGCGAACCCTTGATTATCTCTCCTTTGAAAATTAATTCACCATTTGAAGTCCATGAAGTCAAATCTTTAGACCTGTGCATTCTATTAAGAATATATTCAACATTCTTCCTACGCTTCGCAGGCACATTATCCAAAATTTCATCAACAAGGTTAACATTTTGGTCAACAGTTTGCTTCAGACCCGGGTAGACTTAAAGTCAGTGTATATGTGTCAAGCTCCCCCTGTCTCACAACAGTCAAAAATCTTTGTAAAATGGCAGAGTATCTTTTAGCTTTCTCATGTAAATCCATATCAGGCTTCAACAGTATATTGTGAATCGATGAGTCCAAATCATTTTCAACAGATTGTCTTACATCGGTGCTAGTGGTTTTGGATTCTCGCAGTTTTTCTAACTGATGTTGTGGCACCAGAAACATTTTCTGAGCATGATCCATGTTGCTTAACTGTGTCTTGATGCAATTAGACTGGTTAGGAATGGAACTGCAACGCTTAGTAATGGTAGTAGAAAACCTCCAGATTGGTTGATGGTTTTTCTTTTCTTTGCGACTGAAGTGTTCTTTCTAGACATGTATATCATTTTGGCTTTTTGTCTCTTTACTTTTCGGAGCTGCGATTCTGTTAAGGGTATATTTCCGCACCGTAGATTAAGAGCTATTTCACAGAGTGATAGAATGAGGTCGGTGGACGCTGATTCTAAAATAACTTTTCGGTGCCTTAAATAACATTTCAAAAGAGGTAAATTTCTACGAATGCGTTTAGACATTATCAAACTTTCTTAGGAACGTACACGACAGGCCAATCCCCTGAAAATAACCCCGTTCTCAGACGGAAGTCTTCTGGTGTTGTAGCTTTAAAGTCAATAAGTAAATAACCAAAAGGTGGATGTGTTGCGTCTTTAAAACTCTCCATGAAGAATTGAGAAAGACCGGGGTATATCTGTCTACCTAGAATGCTAATCTGCTGATTGTCACAGGGGTTTTTAAACAAGATGAGAGTTTGTGTTCAAGTTAATAGTTCCACTAGATTTGCCTTTAACAAACATGTTTTGGACAAGGTTAATTGCACTCAGGTTACGGTGGTGTGAATATTGTGTGAAAACTCTCTCCATCTACAAACTCTCTGATGCACTTTTCATTAAATCGTCAATAATTAAAAGGTTGTTTTCCTGAATCGGTAGCAGATTGTCATCACACAACGATGTTGGTAGACCTTCTATAAAAGTAATCTCCCTCACCTTCAACATTTCATCATACAGCGGTTGCCAACATGAATAAACCCAGACCATATTCTGAATTTCTCTGGAGAAAACAACGTCAGTATTATCCAACAACATCTTCACAAAATATGTTTTACCCGAGTTACTGGGGCCACTAATGACACAGCTGAATGGGTGTTGAAGTCGCGGGTCAAAACCGCTATCCATCCTAGAATGTGATTTAGTACCCATAAGGCCTTGTGCTGTAATCAGGGAGCAGTACATGCTTGCTGTACACAACTCTGAAACGCTTAGACACTACTCGGTTTTTCAATGTGAATGTTCTTTTATCTCGTGCAATTGTGTCTGCATTAGCAAGGACGTGAACATCACCACCCTCGCCTCGGACAAAGTTATCAACCAGTCGTGTTAGCGTCTCCAAATTAACAATGGTTGTGTTGTAGCTGTTGAGTGTAATGCCTTTTGCTTTGAGACAGGTCAGACCTTTAACAGTGTCTGTGTAGAGTACACGTCTATCCAACTTCTCCAAGAGTGAATACAACTTGAGTCTAGCATAAGCGGTTGTGAACGCGGTTTGATTGGTGTCTGTTTTGTGTAACGCCACTGTACCATCGCAACTGTGTCTGAGATGAAAGAGAAATAATCTACTTCTATTTCACTGGAAAAAAGATAGTGGCTAAGCTCCTCCGGATCTGTAATTAACATTGTGTTCATAAGATTAGACCGCTCACCCATCTTACCCCAAAGACTATTCATTGCCAATTTAGCCAAAGATTGCCTAGCACTGTTTACAACAATGTTTTCCTTGTCAAGCTGCACACCCTCCTTTTCATGATGTTCATGGATGTACTGTTCTTTATCATCATCGTCAACCACTGATGGTGGGAACTCGCTAGCTTCCTGCTTGTGCTTCAGGAATGTTCTCATGTAATCTGCAAAAAGATTATCTGATGTCCTGGTGAAATCCCAGACTTAATAAATATGTTCACAATGCGATAACCTTTCTCAACAGCCTTAACCAGCTCAATAGAAACCCAGGTACCAGTTAAAGCTCTTTCTGAATCAGTGTGTAAACAATCAATTACCTGGTTTTCAGACTCTGCACATAATCTACACAAGGGAAAGAACAGCTTACCGCCGACCCTGTTCGGTAAAACGGGGTGATAAAGGCCTTTCGGCGGACACACCATAGCCCTAACAATACCAAAGTAGGTGTCTAGCAGTTTAAAATCTCGAAAGATTATGTTTGGATGCCCAATCGGATAAGTCTTTGTCTTGTTGCAGAATGGGTAAAGACTACAAACGTCGTTATACTGAATAGTCTCCCCTTCTTGAGCCGTAAACTTGAAATGAATTGCGTTGGTACGACCACCAAAAACAGCATCCCAAGGGTCAAGGCGCTCTGCAGCATCAAAGGTCTTCAAGTAAGCTTTGACATCTGCAGATGTGTTTTTAAGCTGATATGAGCTGACTAACTCTGAGCTCAAGAAAATAGATGGGATGTGGTGCTGGGCCTGTTATTGATGAGCCCCATACACCCTACCCACACACCCTGTCCATACCTCCTGATAGGAGTTTTCCAAGTTACTGTCATAGACTCTATGAATAGACCCATGGACCGTAGGTTGGAACATACCATTGTGAGGAAGCCTGTCTTTACCTGATGATGCGCATGTATTTTAGTTCAATTCTCTTGTTAGAGGAGTGGTACTTCATTATCTTGTGCTATATGAGGTACCGTATCGCAAGCAGTTGGTATCCATTATTGAGGGGCCCCACACAACCTAATAAGCGTGTGGAGCCAGGAACTCAAGAGGGGACACTACCAGGCCATATAAGGTTAGGATATAGAATACACGTATGTGATTGGAAAATAGCCAGATATTGGAGGGGATGTGTTGGAGGATAAAAGACTGTGTTGACTTTGTAATTATTGGAGAATGTAAGAACTATGGAAGGTCAACATCGTAGACTCATGCTGAATAAAGATGGGTCTCCCCTGACTTCTGGTTGCATTCATTTTGTTCATGGATCAAAAATGGACAGAATCTAACACATATGTATTGAACATGTACTTTGTGTTGTTCTTTTAAAGCCTCAAGCTTTGTCCGCCATTGTTGGTGCATCAACCCATACTGAGTCTTTGTCACCGGGTTGGTGCTTGTTGAACAATGACACTTTGGGTGACCTTGCCTGAAACAGCCTAGAAATTCATAGACAGTGCACACCCCATCGCGTTCAGCGTATCCATCAACATAGTAGGCACCGATTTTCATTTCACCCCAGATCAGGGTGTGTTGTATCAATATATTCTCATCAGAGGCCACATATTCAAGCCATTGGATTGCGATGTTTGAGAATGTCTTCTGACAACGATTGTAGTTGTCTGAGGAGACCAATACAATGGTGTCCTTGGTGAGGAATCTGTTGCAAAAGACTTTCATGCAAGCCGAAGCAATCGTAATTGACCGGAATGGGTCAACACCAGCACACTCCAGGAACTCGAGTCTGTAGTGCATACAACCCTCTCTCAAGATGACCACATCATTCACGCAGTAAGCCTTTATTTCATCCTGCATGACAAAGAGGTCTGCGGAAAGAGTTGTGTACCATTGCAAAAACTCAATTTTCTTTAGCCATCATGGTATTCACACCGTAGTATTGTGGTTCCGGATGGGGGCCAACATAGTTCTCATTCTCCTTGATGTTAAACTTGTAAGGTAAGTAGCCCTTTTTCAAATCCTTAAAACCCATAGCACGTGGCAAGGCCGCCAGCTTCATCGGTAGGAAGCATTGACTATCAATGTATCTCTGATTGAATGTGCTGTCTGTAAAAATCATGAGCTTTCTACCGTTAGCAATAAGTGTTGTGCCAATACCATTGTTAGCAAGGTACTGCATCAAGATGTAACCATCGAAAGCTTTAGAGTTGTGTGCTATAAATGTGTAGTCAGTATATTTCGGCTGCCTAAACTTTTGGAAAAAAGCAGCGACATAACCATCTCCGGCCGAACACCACATCTCGTTATCAAAGCTTATTGCGCCCACAAAATTTGCAGTGTGTATACCATTCTCAGGATTGGCAACTGTCTCATAATCATAAAATATGTAGCGCTCACTGGGTTCCTCGGGTTTAGAGGGTTTTATGAAACACTGATGATTCATTTCAACAGTCAGATCCACGTTACAATTGGGACACGTTAGCCGGGCACTTGTGCGCTTTATAGTTGGTAATACTAACGTTGTAATGACAGCTGCAATCAACACAGTATTTCTTCTGGTCACACCTGCTAACCCAACGACCCACACCTTTGTGGAGCTTCAAGCCTTTATGCTGTCTATAACAAAAGTCAGAATAACATAACCGCTTATAGTCCGGGCACTGCATTGTGCTACGGGGTTGGGTATGACAATCTTCATGAAGACAGACACTACAGCTATGTTTACAGCCATGATCACAACGGGCGTTAAAACCTGTATAACACCACTCACAAACATATGACACACCCAGAAAACACCTTCAGATTCTTGATACCATAGAAATGGTTATCATGTAAGTACATAAAGACGGTTCTAGAGTGGGTGTCCTCGCTGTTTTGAAACTTGGTAAAGTGGCCATCCCGTGTTCGATGAAAGACAAGAATTTTACACCCTGTAATTTCTTCAAACCGAACAATATCTGTGAATGTCACACAATCATCGGTAACACTTTCCGATAAGGATAAATGAACTACCATTAACGAATACAGTAGTTAACATGAACGAATGATGAACAATGACATGGACAAACAGTTAATAATGATAACCCTTAATTTATTAATGATTTACAAATGCATTAACTAACAGTGTGTAGTGTCATTTGTTCATGTTGACACAGGACATAAACTCATGTCATTTTTTGCAGGGACACACAGTTTGCACTGTAATTGTTTAATATTGATGCAGGACATGCATTCATGTAGCTAGTTGTTTGCATGAATAGGTTAAGTACTATGCATTATTAATAATTAACTTATTAATTATTATTAATTAATAATAATTAATAATTAATTTTCTAAAACAATACTCCTGACAATATCCCTAGGATTAATATAATTGAATTTTGTAATTGTATTGTTTAGGAACTTTGCAGTTGTTGCACTGTAAGGGTTAGCGATTGGCTAGTTCCTTTTAGCTGGCTCCAGTTACTGTATGCTAGCTCCAATCAAGTGTTTGTTAGTTTCGGTTAGCACTTTGCTAGCTTGCTCAGCCATATAATATTTGTGTTAACATTAAGGTAATTTGCAATTGTCTAATCCTTTTACCAGATTTTACTACACTGAACATGAAGGTGTTATACACATAAGTACAACATTACTGCTGTATAAGAACTTTGTGAAATGTCTGATGTAAAAAGGCCTTGACAATTAACTTTGATTGACTGATTAATGTGACTGTTTATTTTTTTGAATAAGACTTGCCTGTTTACACTTCTACTAAAAATACATTACTCATCTCTTCCTTCATGATGTCCATGTTTCCAGAGTGGTTGTTTTACAAATTGTCTTTATAGCCTACACTTAGCCTACACTATCACTAGTATTCTAACACCAAACCATTAGTTCATACTCTTTTGGCCCACTGAGACGGAATAAAGCATTAATAAAGGATAACTCACTATTAGGTAATTATTTTGTGTCCCTTGAAGTAAAGTGATTAATTATTCTACCTTAACAATCACTAACTAATGACCCATTGGTAGCTATAAACCCTTAATAACTGATACTTCACCATTAGTTAATTATGTTGTGTCTCCTTAAGGAAAGTGATGAATTTTCCTACCTTAAGAATCACTAACTAATGACACATGGGTAGCTATAAACCCTTAATTACTGATACTTCACCATTAGTTAAATCTTTTGTGGCCCCTTAAGTAAAGTGATGAATTGTCATACATTAATAATCACTAACTAACGACATGAGTTCATGTTCTGTCTCAAGATGATCAAATAACAATACACTCTGTTAGCTAATACATTTGTAAGTCATTAATAAAGTAGGGGTTATCATTATTAATTATTAATATTTGTCTTTGTTCATCATTAGTTCATGTTAACTACTGTATTCGTTAATGGTAGTTCATCTATCCTTATCGGAAAGTGTTACCCAGTCATCTAACGCTAAACCAGCTCCCGTATGTAGCTCACGACCACTAACCTCGGCCTCAACATATGTGTACTGTGGGTTCAACATACCCATCAAACAAACGGAAAAACATGTAGAATCATTATTCACAGCCACATGTAAATGCCTTTTTTTTATTGATAATCTGATCTATCAATAGTGTTTGAGCTTTACGCTGCGGGGCACCACCCTCGCGGTTGTTGACAATTTGCACCACCAGCTCTAGTGATTCATCAATCATAACTGTGGCATTACTCTGCATAACACTTTCAAGTAAATGACCAAACATGTGTTCATTAAATTAATCTGCTCTCATGGTCACATTTATGGGGGATATCAGAGATTCACCAATCAACTCAATCTGCAGACGATCACCAGGCCCGTGTACAAAGTCTGAAACTCTAACAATCAAAGTATCCAAGCCTGCCATAATGATTGGATAGAATGTGCCAAAATCCCCAACTTCACCAGTATTTTGGAAATGTATCAACTGTCGTAATTCAACGTTGTCAAACGCATTACATTGTATAACTCTAACAATGTGTTGTGGAATTTCACATAGACATTGATAGATTAATAACACAAAGACACCTTAATTTACCAAGTATAGCTGAGTCATTTAATAAGTTTTAACATGCTGCATAGAGAGAGTCCGCATGCAAGAAATCTCCCGAATGACCTGATCCCTCCTGCTTATATAGAATCTATCATTGTAATCTTAACCTATGGAAGTTAAGACAATTACTCTACAATTGTATTACTTCCTGAGGCCCAAATAAGGGCTTTAGACAACGAGGCACCGGATCTTGCCAGACAGGACAAGTGGTACACCACAGGAGGTACAGGAGGTAACACAAGGTCAGGATTAATATCTTTTGGGTATAAAGTGGGGAGCAGGTACAGGAAGGGAGTCGCAGAGTTACATGACAATGGGGACAGTAGAAACAATGGACCTCTAACACCTTGGTCTGATTGTCGCATTATTTAAGAGAGGCTTCTATTATGTGTAGATGTTGATGGTTGTTCCATGTCTGGTCTGTTGTTATCACTATCTTTTGCCATATCTCTAGCTTAACGTGTAAATAATGATCCACTTACAGGTTAAAATATTATTCTAACTCAGACATACATTTACATACATCACAGTTTTGATGAGTTGACTGTAGATATGTATTACCTTCAGCATTCAAGCATTGTGTAATGGGGTAACTGATCAAAAAAAACCTGACGCTGTGCAGCCACAAGGTGGGGGGTCCGTAACTGAAGCCATTATGGTGATGTAGTCTGCATCATCAGCGGGTCCTCACCCTGTAGGCAGATAAATAGAGTACAAAGATTCAGCTGTATGCATATTGCCGTAATGTTAATAACATTTTAGTACAAGTCTGAAAATATCTGTAAATATCTGTAAATACTTTCACAAAAAGTATCTGTTCAGGATGTGTAAGATCACAACCGTGCAGTCCACCGGACACTGAGACTGGTTACTTGTTCTGAAATAAATGCAAGGAGGGTTAACAGAAGACCAAGCGTATACAGGTATTTAAAGCTGATTATTAATAATGTTAAAAGACTGCTTACCAAGGTTTGAAGGCCCAAAAATGTGTTTTCCAAACACGGCTGGGTTTAATTCCGCTCAACCTAAATCAGAGATATAAAACAGACAATATGAAAGACAGATAAAAGCGCATGGATTGCTCAATCGTAAAAATGATTTACACATTCTTAAAAAGTTCAAATGTGTCGTTTGTAATTGCAACACAATTAATATCAATTATTTCAAGTAAAATAACTTGCACTTACTATGTAAACGACAAACTCCACGCTGGAAACAACAGCTGTGTTCTGTGGAAGCCGCGGATTTAATATTGTCTTTACATCACAGCCGGGGTGCCTCCAGCAGGTCACGCCTCTTAACTTTGTCATTGGTTATACGTCATCGTTCTTTACGTTAAGATCTATACCAGTTACAATGATTAAAATTGTGGATAAATCTTAACTAGTTAGTTAACCAGATAGTTGTTGATGTTTGACAACCAAATATATTGATACTTCCTGTCCGGTAGCAATTCCGTCCTTGTTAGCTCAGCCCTGACATCACGTCATTTAATTTTATCTATTAAGGACAAACTCATCCGCTTACATATAAACGCTGGCTATTGTCACCATATCGTCATTAATCTCTTCAAACAACATTTAACAAACATAATATAAGACCATATACAGCAATCAAAAATCGGATTTCACGAGTTGCTTCAAGTCATTACGAGAATGCAGCCCATCTTACACGGAGGTCCCAGCATCCGCCCACACTAACACATACAGACACAAGCACACAGACAGGTATTCTCAAACTTGCAAATACTACAGTTTGTAATCATCATTGCCTATTAAACATTTCTACCAATATGAAGAAAACAATCTCGCGTTAATCCCCGTTGTACAATTTCATAAGACGCCTTTACAAAGTTTTGTTTACCTGAAATAACATATCTTGACCTGTCAACGAATCACCGTTGTTCATGTTAATTTAGACTCTACCTTCCGGGTAACTTTGTAACCGAAAGGTAAAAACTTTCGTTTTGCCATATAATGCAACTTAAAAGTTAATGCTTACTTAAAACACCCATTTTTATTTCAAAAATCATCATTGCTCATCCATACACGTACCAAAATCATTGTTTTTATTTTTAACAATATTTTAAACCTAACCATGATACAATCAACCTAGTCATAATGTGTGGTCAATACAGGCGTTGTTTGTTCCTTCAAAATAACTTGGGATGTTTTTCGACCTGCATATACCACAGATTGTACTTGTGGTTATTTAGGGACCATTAGTATGGGCAGATCTGATCTTAAGGCCCATCTCTTGTTAAAATAAAAAATGGCCCGACCCCTTCTTTATCTTACACAAAAAAAGCAAGTTTCCCACACGCAATGCTGTGCTTGTAGAAAAATACCATGCTACACGCACATTGTAAAACATGGAAGGTTAACACCTACTGGTTGTTGGACATCTGTTGTAGCACTTATCGGAATATAAAATGCCAGGGGTTATAGCATTGCTGAACCCCGGCGCTCTTTTGTTAAACACCAAACATCTTGCCGCTGAGATAACACTTATTTATTGCCTGGGAATTTAACACTCCGGAACCCTAAGACCCATTTGTTAAACATCAAACATAGCCCACCTGTTATAACACTTGTCCGGGGTGTTTATCAATCGTAAAACATCAAACATAGACACATCAATGCAATCATAAATTACAAAGTCACCGGACATGCATACGTCATCCCGGACGTCCCGCCCTAACACACGTCATACAGGAAGTCCCACCCAGCAAACCGGATGTCCCACCCACCTGTCAAATCAAACCAGAAGCCCCGCCCACCAGTATCATAAATCACCATAGTGACAGAATATACCCTACATAAACTACTAACAGCTCACTGCCATGCGGCACAGTGGTGACGATTATCGACCACAAATGTGGAATAATATGGTGTTCCCCCTAGTCTGAGTTTCTTAAGAAGGAGAAGAGGTTCTTCTAGGGTAAACAAGTAAGACCAGGTAATACAACAGCCATATGGTTATTAATTGTTCAATGTTGCCGATTGTAAGTTTAATTAGCATTATGATTACTAATATTAGTTTCCAACATAAGAATGGTGATGCCCGTTCAAATACTTTCTTTTTGTTCATTAATTGTGTATAAGCCCATATTATTACTCCAATTTATGTTATTACCAGGGTATATTCCACCATTAATTCTAGAATCCCCCATACTTGGCCATGCTCATATTTTATGAATGAATCCAACATTTCTAATATAAGTTTTCAGATATACATTATTACTCCTAGGGTATCACTCTGAGTAATTGTCTGAACATCTTTTACAGAAACTAAACATACCATTGAATATATGGTGCTGCTCTTTCCTTCTGTATGCTGGCAGGTGTCTTGGTTGCTCTATTGTCTTGTGGTCTGGTAGTCTAACTCCTGTTTAGGTCTTTTCCTTTTTACCTGTATACCCTCTAGTTTCCATCAGCCAAGGTTCACTGTCAGTGCTATGTTTCACCCTCTTCTTAGACAGCCAGGTCTTATTGCAGCATGCTGTCATACAAGCTGTTGCTGTACAATACAGAAAGAGCCATAACATCAGTACACCCACTGATCCCAGTATATTCTGGACTTCTCCAGAATTTGGAAACCAGATCAGGCCCTAGCCAGGTTCCTACCACAGGGGTCTAGACTAGGGTATGGGTTTGGTCACCCATTACCTACTCCAATGTTAGTTAATACCCCTGCACATTTACTTGGTACTAGAGGACTCTCATATCATTGCTGCACCAGGAGGCCTGCTCCCCTAGCCATCAGGCAGGGTGTGCATGATGTAATTTCTCCTCCTGCCATAGCATTGCACACAGTGTAGTGGAGTCCATTCCTTTTCCCCTGAGGTCTGGACATCCACACCGAGTGTCATTCTTGGGACCTTCCCCTCCTGTCGCTGCCTGCATAGGATGACATCTCCCACATTGAGCTCCCCTCTTGTGTGCTTCTGTCTTTCTATCAATCTTAACCATAGGATGCATATTTCAAGACCTGTGAGCCATCTGTTTCTCAAACTAGACACTAACATATTTGTCCTCTTTCTCAGTTGTGCACCAGGGCCTCCCACTCCTATTTCTATTCTGGTTAGAGCCAGTTTGCGCTGTTCTGTGAAGGGAGTAGTACATCATGTTGTACGATATCTTCAGTTTCTTGGCAATTTCTCGCATGGAATAGCCTTTATTTCTCAGAACAAGTATAGAGTGATGAGTTTCAGAAGTAAGTTCTTTGTTTCAGGCCATTTTGAGCCTGTAGTCAAACCCACAATTGTTCATGCTCCAGATACTCAACTAGTCTAAAGAAGGACAGATTTATTCTTTAATTCGCACAGCAGTTTTCAGCTGTACTGTTATGCATGCAGGTATCCTGTATGTGTATTTGTGTTTTTCCTCTCCTTCTGCCCTAATCACAGGTGTCCCTTATGTTCCTGATTGTTCTCGTTGGTGTGTCCCACCTGGCAGTCATCAATGCATCTTCTGACTGCTGAGGTGGACCAATCAGTGGACACTCCTCCTGATTGCACCACCTATTCCTTTTGTCCATTACCAAATCACATCACACATGCCCTGGTTTAAAAACCCAGTGTTGTGGAAATTTTTGAATTAAGGTGCATTTGAGAAATGTCTGCTTTTCCATAGCCGGGTATGTAACCCCTTACGAAAGGAGAATATATTCACCAATATATTACTTGAGATGTATTGTAATATATTGCAATGTATTATTATTCCAATATATTATATAATGGAAATACATGGAATAATAAATTGATGATACATATATTATTCAATATATTATATATTCATGTAATATATTGCAAAATATACAAATGATTGCCGCTTTCAATATATTGAACATGAATATATGTGTTTATATATTCCAAAATATGTGAAAATTTATATTTATAAATATCCACCATAATGTATTCCGATTTATATGGGAAAATGTATTGATAATATATGTAAAAATATAGTGTCACATGTATGTTTAATATATGGTAGAATACATTTTACATATATGTAAAATTATATGGAAATATAAACATGAAATATATGTACAAATATGTGTTTAATGTATGGTAGAATATATTTTAAATATATGTAAAATGAAATGGAAACATATACATGAAATATATATACAGATATGTTTTCAATATATTGTGGAATATTTTTAAATATATGTAAATTTATATGGAAATATGTGAAATATATGAACAAATATTATTGTAAAATGTATAGACAATATATGTGTACATTCAGTATATGAGAACATGCACATACAATGCATGTACAAACTGTATATGGTGATATATACAGATTATGTACATGTAACATCAAAAATATATGAATACTTAATAAATATGCAACCTGCAATATATGTGCAAACCTTTATACCACATATTAACACAGACTAATGGGTAATCTATCAAAAGCCACCTTTATTTTCTTTTAATCAGGCACAGATACTAAACCCAATTTGAGGTAGAGAGCTACACAGGCTTATTAAAACCACAAGAGGCCTTGCATATGGTCAGACAAAGGAAATGTGATTGACGCTACATTTCTTAACAGTGCAACATTTTTAAAGAGTGCTACTGAACAGAAAATATAAGCAATTTCAATGGCCAATGTATATTTCAATCGTTCAGCAGTGCTGTTATAAAATATAAATAAAATATCTGTAAACAAAATGCACAAATAATAATGAATAAATAAATATTCAAACTTTCAAGGAACTTTGGGAACCGTGTAAAAGAAAAGAAATAAATTGCCAAAAGAACAGTCCGTTATCCTGGTTAGGAGTCCATCTTGTTTTTTCACTGATTTTCAACACTTTTGCGCTTCACCTGGTGTCTTAGCTCGCAGATTCTACTGTTGATGGATTTTCTGACATCAGCTTCCTTGGCCGTCGGAAACTGGTTTACAACAGCAGCTGTGGAACAGAACAACAATGATGACTCTCACTTCTCCTGCTGCCCCTCTGGTTCGCGAAAATCTCGACCCCCCCCCCCCCACCTGGCAGAGATGCAATCAAAACTGAAAAGCACGGGCTCTGAAAAGTATTTACCTTGTAAAGCTTGAAGTTTCCTCGGGTCGAGAGCCTGCCGACGTTCAGCAGAGGGATCCAGCTTGCTGAATCCCCTTCTTTCACGTTGGACTTGAGGAGGACATCCACACTGAAGAGCCCCATCAGTAGCACCCATGCCATCCCATTGGGGGTGGTACAAGCTTTTGCAGTCTCCCAACAATGTGACGAGACAGTGACTGTTCCATCATTCCCGATTTTCACCTTATGTAAACAAATAAGATCATAAGCAAAGAAATAAACAAGGACAATCACCACAATCAATAGAATGCAAAGAAGGACAAAAACAAAGTATATTGCCATAAGCAATAGAATGCCAAAAATGCTTTAAGTTTTAATGTTTGTTCGAAATTTACCAATTAATAAATACATACTTGTGAAGGTCTGCAAGGTGTGCAATGTGACGTTTCACCTGGGCCGTCACTCTCAGCATCAGGGTCATCAACATCTTTGGTGGGGCGGTCATCAACATCTTTGTTGGTGGTGTTGTTGACGGAGACAAGCTTACTCACGTCCACCAACAACGCTGGAATTTCTAAGAAAAAAAGTGCTTCAAGATTATACAGACAGCAACCATAGCAGCCAATATGTGCCTGAAAACCACAAAACTAGTTTTCTAATATTAACCCACTTAGAGTTGAACTTGTCCATGAAGCTACAAATCAATTAACTTATCATTAAAATAAACACCTCGGAACATGAACAAGTTATAGGACTGACACTGACCTCTATAGATGTACAGTATATCATTCTTGTTTGCACACATGGCTCATTAGACAGTAACAATCAGTATAATGATGATGCAGACTGTGACTGATGGTTGTTACTTGTTACTTGCACAATCATATGGAACAAATTGCAACCTAATTTTCCTGCTTATACCTGTGTTAGTGAGTGACAAATATGTTTCTTCAAGGGTCATCCTTGACACTTGACATTTTCAAAACCCACCTTTTTAGACTTGCTTTCCCCTCCTAATTTTAATTCGTCGTCTTTTTAATTCCAGTGATTTTTGTTCTTAGTCTTTTAAATAGTTATTTCTTAATAAAGTTGTTTGTTTCTTTCTGTCTTGAAAAGCGCTATATAAATCAGTTATTATTTGATTCTTCAAAAATGCTCTGAAAATGCATGCGGCCAACCTATGTGACCACATAGGTGGGCAGCGAATGCTTTCTAGATTTAGAAAGCATCTTTAGAATCACCTTCAGGTCTAAATGGATTAATACCATTTGATATAGAGTAATATTTGATGATATAATATTCAATACTTGCCTTTAACTACCATGTTCCGCAGTTTGGTGTTTTCTTTCTGTAAGGCCTTGATCTGGCTCTGCAGGGCTCTGGTAAGGTCGTTGTTTTCCTGGCTGGACGATTCTGCTGGACCAGAGCTGAACTGACTGTCCTCTGACAATAGGTCCTCCTCCGCCTGTCTCTGTGCAGCAACCCTGGCCTTTTTCTATACGGCAAAGATGTTAATTTTTTATATTTTATCATGGATATTCCAATACACAAATTATCCTTAATGTGATATTGATCTCTGCTGTTAAATTACCTGTTTGGATTTCCAGAGCCAAAGGCTTTGTCGCCAGTACTGATATCTTCATCACCAAAGTCCAGGCATTTTGCTTGTCTCACCCTCTTGCCCAGCATGTTATCTGGATAGAGTTCCCGCTCAGCAGCTCTGAGTGTAGCCTGTTTTTCTAAATTCATGTAGAAGGATAGATTTTCTTAATGCCAAAAATCAACACCATTACAATAAATAATAAATAATTGTGTCCCATTTTCAGACTTCTTTAAAGAGATAGTGCCATTAATTGTTTTGTTTTTTCAATTATGTATGTGTCTATGGATGGAATTGATATTAGTCATTTAAACCACCTGGGCAATGGAAAAAGACCTTGCAGTGATACAAGTGATCAACAAACTTAACACTTACTGTAGATCTTTTTTTATATAAATGTTCCTTTGTACATAATATTGAAGGTAGGGTAGGTGATTTTCTTTTGTTAATAATTGTTAAATAGCTCTATATTATGATAGAGTTCATTAGAGTGTTTGTTCAGTAACAGGAGTCTCCATGTCTCTCTAGATCTTTATTAAACAGAAAATGCAGTTTCAGTTCCAATTGTGTCCAACCAGGAGAGAGAATTCACACAGGATACAGATTAATCTTTGACGCTAGGATCACACCAGTGTGATCAGGCTAGAGTGGTCCCTGAAGCGTACGATCACACTGGTGTGATTACACCAGTGTGATCAGGCTAGAGTGGTCCCTGAAGCGTACGATCACACTGGTGTGATTAGAACGTATTGTTTAGAACGCACCATTAGCACGCCTAGGTACAAGTAACGTAACAATGGCTGGTCAGACCGCGCTGTTATTTACTCACATTTAGCTCAAACAGTGTTTATACCTTTATTTCCTGATTGTAATTGTTTCAAGACCACACTATGATATTAACCAGCAAGAAAGCATTCAAATCGGGACAAGAAGTGTTACTTACGTACCAACAGACAGCCAACACTAATACACAAAACGAATGATATTAGCGACTACTATAGAGCATCTTAACATTTCCTGAAAGAGCTGACAACCAATCAAAACCATTGTAAAAACCTTCTAGAAGTTACGTTACCCGTTGTGGGCGCTGCTATGCTTTTTATATAGTTTATTCATTTTCACTGCACTGAATTACAGGTCACGCTTTGTTAGCTAGCGGTTAGCTGACGTTTGCTAGCTAGCTACAGTTACACATCAACCAGCTTTTGCAGCTCTTAGAATTCGAGTCAACGAGAGAAGCTTGCAATGCAATGTATGTAGCGTTCCTTACCTGGCAAGGTGACTGTTCAAATGCTGGAACTCTGAGTGAGTACTGACTCATTCGCAAAAAAAACTCACCTCTGGGGGGTCGTTAAGGAATATTTGAAACTCACGCGTGAAAAGGTTAAACAATTTAAATTGGAAGTGATGACACAGAATTGAGCTGGCAAAATTAGAACTGAAACATTATCAAATTTAAGGTAATAAATGGGTAGGTTACTATTTCCTTATTGGCTGACATTTGTCACCTACCTGAAAAAGTATTTTCTGTTTATTAAAGAGCTGGAGAGACATGGAGCCTTGTGTTACTGAACAAACACTCTTTAGCAATGATTACTATCACAATATAGTGTTTTAACCTTCTAACAAAAAGCATTTGCTTTGACCAAACAATATCAATTACCCTACCTTTAATACCCAAAGATCATGTTATAGGGGGAAATAAAATCATGGCACTGCCTCTTTAAAAACTATCTATGCAGATATGAGTAATGCTATATGGCTATTGTAAAACATACAAACATCATAGGATACATTTACACAATTAGAGCAAGCCATTGTAAAACAGTCAAATATGGGATACACATTTTGATAGATAAACAGAACAACAGACATTCTTTGCTAATACAATAACTGGTAGAAAATAAGTGAAATAAGTATGAGTGTGTAAAGACCGACTTGCCTGCTAACTGAAGAACAACAGCATGTTCGACGGGCCATCCATTGGTAGGATTCTTTTGGTTAGTTGTAAGACATTCCACAAAATATGTCTTGTCAGTATCAGCTGGGTCAAAATCAATTCAACTGATGGGAATGATGCTGGTTTTATCTTTGTCAGGTCCCTTCGCCCAACTAACAAGTGCAAACCTATGTTTTGACATTTTTGCTAAGAAAATTACTTTAATGTAATCCTTAACCGCCTCCTTGTTGCTGGCGTCTCTCTCTTTCCCTGTTTAACGGTCTTCTCCTCTCGCCTGAATCACACCTTCCCGCTCAAGCATTGCGCATGCGCGAGCTCGCGCTCCGTCGCCTGTTGCGCTAGCTAGTCAGCTAAGCATTCTGGTGGTTGAAGCAGTCTGTGCTGACTGAGTACTGACAGTAGAAAATGGACCGAGTCCGATTGAAAAGGAAATATATTCTTCTGGGTTCTGATCAAACAGATATTCCAAGAAGAACAAGACGATTATGGAAAAAAGGTTAGGTTTTTTTTCGCTTGATTTTGGCTGATTTATACAGCACATGATAATGCTAGCTAGCTAGCTACCTATCTGTTGTCTCAAACTGATTGTTGAACGTCAAAAAGTAACATTACCTGAAAACAGCGTGTAGTTTCTTTTTAGCATCTCACATCACACTTTCAGTCACTATGACCACTACTGCGGTCAGAAACATTGTGCCAAAATATGAAAAATAGTGTCGCTGTTAACAGGCTTATCTGCTAATGTTAGCTACCGACCGTTACCTTGAAACCATCCAGCAAATACCGTAGCGTGAACTGAAACCGGTGATTTATCGTCACCGCTCATTTTACACACAGTTTAACAACAAAACAAACCGCTGAGTGAACATTTCTAGCTACGTTTTTCATGTTGGTTTTGAGCGGTATACACCCGAACTAACCTGGAAAACGGTTTTAAAACAGTAACGTTAATACAGCGTGACACTGCATCTCCTGCAGCAGGGAGGCAGAGGGATCGCAGCATTCGGTAACGTTAGCCTCTTCATCTGGGGTCTGATAAACCCCAGATTCAGTGTCCACAATACTATTTTCCAATAAACTGTAGCTTTCTGTCATATTTCACGGACCCGCGTGAATGCGGATTTCATGTCGCGGCTTTCGTTTCTGTTTGTCACTTTGCCGCCACAATAAAATCAACATAGAGGAAACACTGTTTATTTTTTATTTGTATTGCTTTGAATGGGACTCTATAGCCACGATGTGGCCTAACCAAAGGAAGGCAACTTGGGAAGACATAACATTATTTGCAACAAGGCTAATATCTTCTACTAGCATTTAGCACCATGGGTTCTCAATTTATCTCACTCTGGGACCCACATTTTCCCATGGTCATTAAGTCGTGACCCTCTTTTATAGAATTCAAACCAAAGCCAATGTTTTATTTATTTTTTAAGCCTTTGAAAACTCAAGTTTTTAACATATATTTAACAATTTTATTGAGCAAAGTGCATTTCAGGGCACATTATCGAGAAAATGAGAAGGACATGACAACTACATACAGAAGTGAATTAAATAAATATCAAACTGCACAAAATGGAGACCCACAAAATGAGATATTTCACTTCTCTGCATTCAGAGCATATTCCTAAGAAACTGAAGAGGACCATGGGACAAAAGTTAATAAAATTATCAAAATTAATTATGGCCACAAAATGAGAAGATAATTTATTTTTCCACAATAAAAGACATGATAAACATCAGTTGCATATTAAATATTATTTACTTTTTTTTGTCCGCAACCCAGCCAGAACGGTTGCACAACCCACCTTTGGGTCGCGACTCTACCAGTTGAGAACCCCTGATTACACAATTTATCTTTTGCCTATTGATATGATCACATCACAGTAGCATTATCGTTTCATAGATGCATGTATTTCCTTAGAGGGGCAACCACAAGCTCTGAGGTAAACATTAAAATAATTTGATGTTTCCAAAGATAAATTTGAATCAGTGTTTTCTATCACTTGCACCCAGGAAAGAAATGAGAGAGACCAAGATTGATCAGCCAAACCAGTATCTGGTAAGTCATGAACTTTAAACATGTAAATGTAAAACTAGACCTTACTTGTGCTGTGCTGTCTTTAGCCAGAACATCCTACTTGTCACAAAATAGAATAACTCTTTTTCTTCTTATTTTTAATAAATACTATTGTATTGCCAGTTGCATCTCCTGCAACGGAGGTCTTCATCATTATCTTAAAATATGTGTAGCCTACGAGTACATTTTGGCAATCAAAATATTGTTAGTGATCTTGCAATATGCTTTTTTAGACTGTCGTTGAGTTACAAATTTTGGTCAAATTTGTTGCAATCATTAGGTTGAAACTGTCCTCTCTTTTGTTTAGCCAAGAGCTCATGCCAGTTCTGATGCCTGGATCCCCGTAAGTGAACCATCTTCAGAAAGACTATCAGGAATTACAGAAGAGGTCAATGTAAGTTTCAAGTGCTGGAAAACTTTACATAGTAGATCGACAAGCTCACAATTGTGAGCTTATCGGCTATTTTCAGCTAAGATATTTAATGTAGAGTGGATACAGAAAAGTCACCATTATAGAGCACTGCGGCACTCCGCTCAACAATGAATGGGGTTTAAGTGTTAGTTAGCAAGATAGTTGTGATACATAATGTAACTCAGACAATGATTTCTGCGATGTGTGATAACAGTGTTTAATATTGCAATGACAATATTACTTTTTATATATGAAGAAGTAATATCTAGATATACAGTTACTATCTGCTTTAATAATGCTAACATAGGCCCCAAATATTGATGCCCACTTGTAGTGCTGGGCGGTATGACCAAAATATTGTGTCGCGGTATATCACGCAATTTTCTTTCTTTGCTTGACTGGGCCTTTATATAGGTTTATAATGGCTTATTCTACTGTTAGGAGTACATAGAAGATCACAAAAACATTTTAATGTCATCATTTTTACTAAAAGCTTTGATTACTAAAGGGTTTGCTTGGCTCCACAACATTATACAATAATGTTATATGAAGGAGAATGCATCAAACAGTTACAGAATCTAAATTATATTTATTGTGCAAAATACAAAGTAGTGAAATTAACTTAAATTGAATGAATACACATACAAACAATTTTAACATTGTTTCCATTTCAAAACAAAATAGTTGTAAGATAGTTGTATAAACACTACCTTGGCCACAGGTAAGTTGGGTTGTAGAAAAGTAGGAGAGTGAACGTAGCTCCGCTGTCAGCCTCATTTGTTGTCTGAATAACGTCATTAGGTTGGCGGACGTATTTCAGAGAGGCAAGACATCTTAAATCCAGTGTTTTAATCATTGCTCTGAACCCATCTTTCTCAACCTGTCTGTAGCGGGACCATGGGTGGATTGTTATTGCGTTCATAATGTTGCTCAGCTGCATGCTTGAAGTGAGTACAGCCGAGTAATGTTAGCGCAACCAAGTAATGTTATAATTTAATTTATAATAATTTATACTGTTTATTGATCTCCAGTGGGGAAATTACAATTAGAGCGACGGGCAACAACAGTGGCTAAATTGTCAGATTTTTTAGAAACAAAAAAACTTCAGAACAACAGACGCTTCATCTCTTGAGCATACGTTCTGGTGTATCTCCGGCGTTTCTTCATCATCTATCTTTCTTCTCTGTTCTTGAATGTGCAGTAGCGACCGGAGCCTCTCCCAGCTTAACAGACTGTTATGATACCTGGCTAGCTAGCAGCTATAATGTTACCCAACATGCTGTCCGGCAGTGTAAATTTGTAAATGTAAAATTATTAGTGTTAGAAATTGTTTAAGTCACAAATTGTTGTGTGCTATGGTGTTTTATCCTGTTAAAGAGAGTTAGTTGTGGGTTATTAATTGTTGTGTTATAAAGTTACTACCATGAGTGAGAAGGGTATGCAGTTAACTGGGCTCCCGTTCTCAATTCATTCGCAGTTTACTTCGGCCGTAGCGCTCTCCGCGGTATATGAAAAATTAATATCATACGGGAAATTAATAACGGTATATGGTACAAACCGGTATACCGCCCAGCACTACCCACTTGAGATGGAACCATGCACAATGTGTTTGTGCTTTGGCAGAGGTGTGGAGTACACCACTGCCAGAGAAAGGTGTGCGATGGATTTACAACACATTTTTTTTTCTCCTTGTTTTTTAGGTAACTGCTGAACCTTGGGTTCCTCTTAGTGGACAACAAAGTTTGTCAGGAGCAGAAGACTCTGTAAGTTTCAACTGTGAGATCTTTAGTTGAACAATTTAGGCTACTCTTTAACTATGCTTTCAACTTTTGCAAGATTCTGGCCAGTAGCATTAACATTATAGAGCAATAACATATTTGATTAATGCTGGTATCGACCCAGCCAGCTCAAGTTTTGTTGAGCATTCTGGTTTGAGCACAAAGTGTAAATTGTATTTGTGGTTTAAAGTAGAGCTGTGCAATTAATTGAATTTCGATTTCGATTTTGGCTCCCAACGATCACCAAAATAGTATAATCGAGAAAAAACTATTATTTTGCCATGTTAGTTTTGCAAGAACACTCTTATTTTGTCTTGTGTTCTGAATGACACGCGCATGGATTTTTCCTTAGGTTAGCTAGCAAATAAGCACACTGACGGCGACATTATTGTTGATATTTTGGCACAATGTTTAGTAATGACAGTAGTAGTGGTCATAGTGAGTGAAAATGATGCACATTGTGTTATGTCTGTGGATCTGTTCATTAGCTGTGTAACGTTATGTGTGATGTCTGTAAAGCTGAACCGACTCAGTAGTAAAACAGATTTTATTCTGATCCAAAGACTCTTTCTGTGAGATAAAGGACACTAACAGATTATACCCTGGACACTATCCATTATATCCAAATGTTAATGAGTAATCGTGATAAATAATCGTGATTTCAATATTGACCAAAATAATCGTGATTATTATTTTTTCCATAATTGAGCAGCCCTAGTTTAAAGTACTTAGTAGGTTACATAGAACATGCTACATCCTGTTGGTGGCTGGCGACAGTGCATATGACAAAGGTTAATCAATACTTTGTATTCTTTTCTTAAACACAGAACCTGAATAAAAATTCCTCTCACTACGACTTTGACAATGGCTCTGAAGATGCACATGATGTCAGCCACATTACAGTGAGTATAGTGTATAGTACATTTCAGGTTTTTTCTTAGACATAGCTTAAGAACTAGACATGTTATATTTTGGTAACATGCAGGATGGCTTGTAAACTAAAATCTATGAATTTTTATTTTGTAATCTGTTTCTTTGGGTAACTGATGGTTCTGAACCATGGAGTCCTCTCAGTGGACAACAAAGTGTGTCAGGAGGAGCTGAAGTCTGTGTACGTTTCAACTGTTTGGTGTTTAGTTTCCAATGTGTGGTGTTTAGTTGAATATATGGCTGTCTGTAGGTGGGACGCTATAATGAATGCTTGTATCCTGGTCGCTGCACTGTCAGTCAGAGCATTAGCATGGTGCCTGTTTAGTGCACTCGCCAGATCAGCAAAGGGGTAAAGCAGCGACCAGGACAGTAAAGTGAACTTAGTAGAAAGTAATGTTTCTGATTAATGTCACTAGCTCTACTGGATTGTGTGTAGTTAAACTTTTGACTAATTCACTGAAGGTACTGAAGAACTAAAGTTATATTCTGGAGGAAAACACATGTAGTCTTAATGTGTCCTTTAGTTATACAAATATCAATGAGGCAGGGGATTATTTTTTATTTTTTTTCCAGACATGCCCAACTCCACTACATCCTGAAATTACGTTACAGCTTCTTTATTTCCTCTCCTACACTATTGTATAAACGGATTAATCAGGTGTGTCTGGTCATTGTTGTTGAGACCACAGCAGTTAGGCACACCTGACATTAATCAGTTCATCCAATAGTTATGACAGTAAATTTCCGCGTCCTCTCCTCACTGATTGTCCTCATAGACATAAAAAAGACTAGACATCACATTGACCATGTACTGGGGCTGTATGTCAATGTTGCTGCCATATTGCAGAGGCCCAAGCTTATAAAGTCAATGGGTGGGCTTTGATTACCACTGTCTAACTCCTGTGTCATACATGGGGTATGTATGCATTCAGAGGCATGGCAGGCCTTGATATGGCAGTGACATTGAGGCATCTCTCCAATGGAAAGCAGCGGCCAACACGGCATCTGCTCTCTTTATGTCTATGATTGTAATGTTCCTGGTGGCTGTGACTCAGGAGGTAGACTAACAGTCCACTGATCGGAGGATTGGCAGTTCGATCTCCAGCCCCTGCGTCCCATATGTCGAAGTGCCCTTAAGCAAGACACTGAAATCCCTGAGCTCCCGATGACTGTCCTATCGGTGTGTGAATGATTAACGCTCCTGAGGAGCAGGTGGTATCTGCGAACAGTGTATCAATGCTTGAATGCTGACTTGAGTTGTAAAGTGCTTTAAGGTGTCGGGCTGACTAGAAAGGTGTTATATAAGTACAAGTCCATTTACCATTACATTGACCTGGGTTCCCTTGTTTATACATTGAAGTCTGCACTCCCTGTAACTTTCATTCAAACATTACATGGGGCTAGGAGCACTGAGTTACAGTATGGTGTGTGTGTGTGTGTGTGTTTGTGTGTGTCAAATAATAACAGTCAAATAACATTTCTGATCAGAATTTGTTTTTTTCTTTCCTCCATAGAGCGTGCATGCTGACTGTGGAGATTCTATTCCCAGATGTCCTACTTCCCCACTCTTGTTTGAGGATGAATGTTCCACAGAGAGTGAACCTCACTTCAATGATGAACCTAACTGCAGCCAAGTTTCATCAAATACCAGTAACTGTATTCCTGATGACTTGGATGACAGTCTTGGATCCATTATTGGAAGTGAAGAAGAATATTCCCTTTTATTTGTAGATAGCCCTGCTGAGTCAGTTATTGAGGAATCACATCTTGGAGAAGTCAGTCATGAACAGTTTCCTCTTGAAAACGAAGGGCCACTTTATACTGGTTCACGACTAACCCAAGCTCAGAGTTTTTTACTTACACTTTCATTTGTTTTGAGACACGGACTCACAGGCATTGCTCTCTCTGATCTCCTAGATTTGATCAATATTCACTGTTCAGAAAACACACAGTTAACCTCGAAGCATCTGTTCTTAAAAGAGCTTAAGCCAGCAGAAGGTCACCTACACTGTCACATATATTGTCCAAACTGTGAGTACTACATAGGATAGTGAAGGACAATGTGTTGTATGCCACACAACATGGGATAAAAACAGCTCGCTGAAAAATGGAAACTTCTTTATATACTTACCAATCCAAACACAGTTGGAACATCTTCTTCAAAGGGAAGATATTGCACATTGTCTCAAATCAAGAGATCGCACATGCAATTCTGAAACTTATGAAGATATTGTAAGTGGTAAAATGTACCATAATCTGTACAAAATTGGAGGCCTGCTTCACTGAACTTATGGATACTCCTTAACACTCAACTGTGATGGAGTGCCTGTATTCAAATCATCACTCTATGGTATTTGGCCATTATATGGGATTGTAAACGAGCTTCCTTACCCATTTCAATTGTCAAGAAAAAAAATCTATGAATATCTTTATAATCTTTCTAATTTACAGTAAAGGGTGAATGTGGTCCCTGCAACTCTGTTTCAATAAACAATATTTGTGTAATGCAGATTTTTGTCTACACTATTTTCTTTAGGCTTTATAGCTATGCCATGCATGTCCATGCATATGCTATGGTTGTTTATTTGGAAAGTATAAAATGTAAAATCATATAGCATATATTGCAGTATATTAAAGCATATAAAGACAAACTATTACATGTAAAAATATAGTGCCCTTTTTGGTCTTGATTGCAATATATTTTTTATATGTATCAATATATACACATATATGGTATATGCATATATTGCAATATATTGGAAAGTATAAATATTAAATCACATATATGGGAATATATTGCCTAATATATCACATGATATTTTCCAATATACTGCAATATATTTTTGTTTCATAAGGGACTATTTTCTTTGATTGTGACACACATGTCTAATATATCAGAGCATCACTAGGTACTCTGACCATCTGTTCTTCTGGTTAAACCAAGAAGGGTATCAGTCCTTTGTTCCTTAGGAATGTGGCCCTTGGGGGGAAGTAGGGGCAATTGGCTTCTTTAGGTAAACACAACAGTAAACATTATGGCAGGAAGGATAAGATGGGGGGACAGCCCACACTCTGGGTAAAACCTATGTGACATAAGACAGATGGGCAGCATCTTACCACACCCCTTTACTGATGATTGTCATGTATTAATTTAGAGACTCCTCAGATGATTATCCTGTAAGCGTTTGATGCGTCTCTCTATTTGCAAATAAACTGTTAATTGTGCCAAGAGAATTTTGTCTCTGTACTTACTCCTTTAAGAGTGTCTATCGATGGAATTGCCATCACACCAGTCAGTTGTTTCTCCCCAGACTCTTTTTGCTTTATCCCACATGAGTTGATGTAGACACAAACTCTTGATACGTACCCTTACACCGCATAGACTTAGCGCATGCATCTCACTTTGTCCTGTTTCATGTGAGTACTGTATGTATTGCTGTGGTGTTTTGTTTGGTCTTGTCTAGTCAATTGTTTAGTCCCTGTATAACTTGTGTGTTCTGTTTGTACCTGGGAAAATTTTATTTTTAGCAAGTCACCCTTCAGCATACACAAACCGTAGGAACTGAGCAGACCACCCACTGTATTTTTGTATAGGTTAGTAGTGAGCTTAGCTGTTCTTGAGGCAGGCAAGTTCAGTTTATGGGTTTTTGACTTTATTATTTCATTCCTTGGGTCCAGCTCAGCCCCTTTCCCCAAACTGTTTACCGTGTGTTTATAATAAACGTTTTATGTTTGACCGTAGCTTTGGTTGTCTGTGTCTTTTGTTCTCACTGTTCCTTTCACTATTACACTTTGCATGAGTTTTATGTTACGGGTCTCTATACCATCCACCCTAGACTGCTAGAGCCATGGGGTTCGTAACGTACTAACATAATTGCAAAAGGGTTTTCTAATGAACAATAGGCTTTTAAAATGATGGACTTGGATTAGCAAAAGCAACATGCCATTGGATGATTGCTGATAATGGGCCTATGTAGATTATCCATTAAAAATCAGCTGTTTCAAGCTACAATAGTCATTTATAACTTTAACAATGTCTACACTGTATTTCTGCTTTTTCAAAAACAAGGACATTTCTATGTGATCTCAAACTTTTGAACAGTAGTGTAAGTATTTAACAAAAGTTTACCTCAGATAATGATATAACGCTTACACCATATTTATGGCACAGAACCTCAACTTCATGGGGGGTGTGAACGGCTCCTGACAGCTGTACAAAGAGCTGGTCAAAGAGCTTGTGATCCCACACATGAAGAGATGCATGGAAAGCTGTTGCAACCAACCAATGGTTATCACTGAGGCAATGGAAAGATGTGGGGTGATGAAAGAGATATTTCACCAACACTCAGACCAACCAGGGCCAAAAGAGGAAGAGGGGCCAGTTCTGCCCAAGAGCAAAAGATGGGAAAGCCAGCTGCTGGTGATATCAGTGCAACACACAGGTCTGCAAAGAGCACAGTCACATGCTTGTGGTTTGTAACCAATGCTTGGACTAAGATTGCAAAAGAAAGCATTACACACGCACACTTTGTATTATAATTTCACAATTGAAAGTATATCATTTTTATTGATAACATACTTTACATTTTCAAATAAATGTTTTAAAATATTTCTAATATGTTTAAAGGTAGTTGTATTTTGTTATTCACACTGAAAGGTTGAATATAAAACTTTGATTGTAAGACTGATTTTAAGAAAAACATGGTAATATTTTCAATTGTCATTATGGGTTTTGTTAGCTTCTGGCTCTTTTGCAGAATAATGATGGACCCAAGTCAAGTGGAGAAGGGTTTCTTGTTGTTTATTCACAAAATATAGTACATCTCTTTCTTGTTCTTTCCAAATGTCTTTGTGCTTCCCCAAATGTCCTGGTCTCTAACAACACATACAGTTAGGTCCGGAAATATTTGGACACTGACACAATTTTCATAATTCTGGCTCTGTACGCCACCACAATGGATTTGAAATGAAACAACCAAGATGCAATTGAAGTGCAGACTCTCAGCTTTAATTCAACGGGTTCAACAAAAATATCATATGAAACATTTAGGAATTGTAACCATTTGTATACACGTCTCCTTATTTAAGGGGCTCAAATGAAATTGGACAAATTCACACAATCATGAATAAAATTTTTAATACTTTTTAATACTTTCTCAAGAATCCTTTGCATTCAATGACTGCTTGAAGTCTGGAACGCGTGGACATCACCAAACACTGGGTTTCCTCCTTTGTGATGCTTTGCCAGGCCTTCACTGCAGCTGTCTTCACCTGTTGTTTGTTCGTGAGTCTTTCTGCCTTAATTTTTGTCTTCAGCAAGTGAAATGCATGCTCGATCGGGTTGAGATCAGGTGATTGACTCTGCCATTGCAGAATATTCCACTTCTTTGCCGTAACAAACTCCTGGGTTGCATTCTCAGTATGTTTTGGGTCATTTTCCATCTGTATAGTGATGCGCCGTCCAATCAACTTGAACGCTGAATTTGGCAGAAACTGAGCAGACAATATATCCCTATACACTTCAGAATTCATCCGGCTGCTTCTGTCTTACTGCCTCCACCATGTTTTACAGATGATGAGATATGCTTCATATCATGAGCTGTTCCAAGCCTTCTCCATACTTTTTCTTCCCATCATTCTGCTATGGTTTGCACCTTGTGGTGAACCCTCTGTATTTGCTCTCGTCAAGTCTTCTCTTTATGGTAGATTTGCATAATGATATGCCTACCTCCTGGTGAGTGTTCTTCACTTGGCTGGATGTTGTGAAGGGGTTTTTCTTCACTGTGGAAAGGATCCTACGATCATCCACCACTATTGTCTTCCGTGGACATCCAGGACTTTTTGTGTTGCAGAGCTCACCAGTGCGTTCTTTTTTTCTCAGGATGTAGATTTTTTTTCTCAGGACTGTTGATTTGGCCACTCCTAATGTTCCTACTATCTCTCTGATGGATATTTTTTTTGGCAGCCTAAGGATGGCCTGTTTCACATGCATTGAGGGTTCCTTAGACCGCATGTTGTCGGTTCACAGCATCAGCTTCCACATGCAAATGCCACACCTGGAATCAACTCCAGACCTTTTACCTGCTTAATTGATGAAGAAATAACAAAGGAATAGCCCACTTCTCCATGAAACAGCTTTTGAGTCAACAGCTTTTGAGTCAAGTCCAATTACTTTTGGTCTTATGAACAAGAAACCAGGCAAGCCTAGTTCAGCCGGCCCGCAATAGAAAGTGTTGCCATCACGAGATTCGAACCCAGGTCGCCCACAGATTTGTTAATTTTATTTACACTTAAAGGGCATAATTATCATAAAAGTGTCAACACAGTGTGGCAATTTAACCCACAGGAGTAAAGATTGACTGGCATGAATAAAGACAGATGTACATTGACTGCCATGAATAAAGACAGATACAGTGATGAAAAAATTAAGAAACCACTGCACCTTTTTCTTTCCTTTCCAAAAAAGTCAAAAAGGAAGGTTTTGAGTGAGGAACAGAAGGGTTAAAATTAAGAGACCACTGCAAATTGAACGCTTCAGTTCCTCACTCAAAAAGTTCCTTTTCAACTTTTTTGGAAAGGAAAGAAAAAGGTGCAGTGGCCTCTTAATTTTTTCCGGAGCTGTATATACCTTAGCCAAATACATTTACTCAGTGGTTCACAATTCCTAACATTTAATCCTAAGAAAAATTCCCTGTCTTAGGGAATGTCCTGTCTTAGGGAAATGTGAAATGTCAGAATAATAGTAGAGAGAATGTCGTCTGCACTGAGCAGGGTGAATGCACGCAAGGCTGCTGGTCCTGATGGCATCCCCGGGCGTGTGCTCAGAGCATGTGCTGGGCAGCTGGCCGAGGTCTTTACCGACATTTTCAACATATCACTGGCTCAGGCAGTTGTCCCAACGTGCTTCAAGACCGAAACTATTGTGCCAGTGCCGAAGCAGTCAACCGTGTCTAGCCTGAATGACTTCCGTCCGGTTGCCCTCACCCCCAAAATCATGAAGTGCTTCAAAAGATTAGTTTTGGCCCACCTTAAGTCCTGCATCCCCCCAACACTGGATCCCCACCAGTTTGCCTACCGGTCGAACAGGTCTACAGAGGATGCCATCTCCACGGCTTTACACTCTGCCCTGACCAACCTGGACAAAACCAACACCTATCTGAGAATGCTGTTCATAGACTTTAGCTCAGCATTCAACACGGTCATCCCCTCTAGGCTGGTCAACAAACTCCATGACCTAGGGATCAGCCCCTCTCTCTGCAACTGGACTTCCTAACCAACAGACCCCAGTCTGTCAGGTTAGACAACCTCACCTCCTCCATCCTGAACACTGGTGTTCCACAAGGCTGTGTGCTGAGCCCCCTCCTGTACTCCCTGTACACTGTTCCAACACCATCGTCAAGTTCGCAGACAACACCATGGTGGTAGGCCTGATTGGTGACAATGACGAGTCAGCCTACAGGGAAGAGGTCATGTGCCTGGCGGCATGGTGCGCTGACAACAACCTCAACGCAAAGAAAACCGAGGAGCTCATTGTGGATTACAGGAAGTCTAAAGGCTGCAGCCACACCCACTCCTCATCGTAGGTACTTAGGGGGAGCGTGTGCAGCTTCAAATTCCTGGGTGTCCACATCTCCGAGGACCTCTCCTGGACCCTCAACATCTCAGCCCTGGTCAAAAAGGCGGAGCAGTGCATTTACTTTCTGAGGAGACTGAAGAAAGCCCGCCTGTCCACCAAGATCCTTGTGAACTTCTATCTCTGCACAATCATTGATCATTCTGAAAAACTGCGCCACAGTGTGGTTTAGCAGCTGCTCCATATCCGACCGAAGGCCCTGCAAATGGTGATGAAAACCGCCCAGCACATCACTGGTGCCCAGCTTCCTGCAATCGCAGACCTCCAGCAAAAGCAGTGACTGTGCAGGGCACGCGGGATCATCAGGGACCCATCACACCCATGCCACAAAATGTTTGCCCTCCTACCATCAGGCAGGCAGTACAGGTTTCTTCGGTCCCACGCCAGCAGGCTCAGGAACAGTTTCTTCCCATCTACCGTAACCCTACTTAACACTGTGACCCAGAGAACTCTGTCAACTCTATGACTTTACACTTACCATACCCCCCGCCTCTCAGAGACTTTGTTGCACTACTCCCGTGTACTACTCTGACACTGCCTTGCAAAACCTGATGATGGAGGTTTTTAGTTGTTAAAGGTACGTATTCACATCAGGTACCTCACCGCTGTTATCCCTGCATTTCGGTTGCATGTTCAACTTGTACATTCAATTTGCCTCTTTGCTCATTTAGATTTGCCATTGTGCTTGCATTTTTACAGTTGTTACCACGCATGTTTACCTCAGGACCTCATTGTTGCTATCTCTGCATCCAGGGTGCACATGCTACCTTAATACATCTCTCCTTCATTTGCCTTGTTTGCACATCTAGAATGCCATTCTGAAATTGCTATTTGTACTTGAACAAAAATATCCCACTTGTAACATACACTAAACCTAATACTGTGATATTTCTGCTCTCCTCTATTTGCCTTATTGCACATTTAGTATTGCCATTTGTACTGCATTTGCCTTCATTGCACATTTACACATTCCACTGGTAATATACATATACTTGATACTTAAATTTAAAAATTACAAAATTTCCTGCCCTCCTCTATTTGCACTTCTGGTTAGATGCTAACTACATTTCGTTGTACTGTACTTGCACAGTTTAATGACAAAAAAGTTGAAACTAATTTAATCTAATGATTCATTTCAGCATATATTTAATTTCATCCCGTTCCCAGTGGGTCGGAAGTCTACATACACTCAATTGGTATTTGGTAGCATTACCTTTATACCGTTTAACTTGGGTCTAGCTTTTCAGGTAGCCTTCTACAAGCTTCCGACAATAAGTTGGGTGATTTGTGGCCTATTCCTCCTGACAGAACTTGTGTAACCAAGTCAGGTTTGTAGGCCTTCTTGCTCGCACACGCTTTTTCAGTTCTGCCCAAAAATGTTCCATTGGACTGATTGGTCTGGGTTTTGTGATGGCAACTCCAATACCTTGACTTTGTTGTCCTTAAGCCGTTTTGCCACAACTTTGGAAGTATGCTTGGGGTCATCGTCCATTTTGAAGACCCATTTGCGACCAAGCTTTAACTTCCTTACTGATGTCTTGAGATTTTGCCTTAAAATATCCACATAATTTTCCTTCCTCATGATGCCATCTATTTTGTGAAGTGCAACAGTCCCTCCTGCAGCAAAGCACCCCACAACATGATGCTGCCATCCCCGTGCTTCATGGTTGGGATGGTGATCTTAGGCTTGCAAGCCTCCCCCTTTTTCCTCCAAACATAACGATGGTCATTATGGCCAAACAGTTACATTTTTGTTACGTCAGACCAGCGGACATTTCTCCAAAAAGTACAATCTTTGTTCCCATGTGCAGTTGCAACTCACAGTCTAGCTTTTTTATGGCGGTATTGGAGAAGTGGCTTCTTCCTTGCTGAGTGGCCTTTCAGGTTATGTCAATATAGGACTTGTTTTACTGTTGATATAGATACTTTTGTACCGGTTTCCTCCAGCATCTTTACAAGGTATTTTGCTGTTCTTCTGGGATTGATTTGCACTTTTCGCACCAAAGTATGTTCATTTCTAGGAGACAGAACCCGTCACCTTTCCAAGCGGTATGATAGCTGTGTGGTCCCATGGTCTTTATACTTGCGTACTATTGTTTGTACAGATGAACGTGGTACCTTCAGGCATTTGGAAATTGATCACAAGGATGAACCAGACTTGTGGAGGTCTACAATTTATTTTCTGAGGTCTTGGCTGATTTCTTTTGGGATTTCTCATGATGTCAAGAAAAGAGGCACTGAGTTTGAAGGTAGGCCTTGAAATACATCCAAAGGTACACCTCCAATTGACTCAAATTATGTCAAATAGCCTATGGCACAGTCAATATAGTGTATGTAAACTGCTGACCCACTGGAATTGTGATACAGTGAATTATAAGTGAAATAATCTGTTTGTAAACAATTGTTGGAAAAATTGCTTGCATGCACATAGTAGATGTCCTAACCGACTTGCCAAAACTATAGTCTGTTAACATGAAATCTGTGGAGTGGTCAAAAAATTAGTATCAATGACTTCAACCTACGTAAACTTCCAACTTCAACTAAACAGCTCATTCTCAGTGAAATCACTTTGTGTGTGTGTGTGTGTGTGTGAAAATCTGAGACACATAATAAAACAATTTTAATCTTAACCAGGGTTTGGAACTGTTTCACCATAAATGCATCACAGATGTCTGGGCGTTGGTGCCCCACCACATGCAGCTGGTGCCCTTTTATTTTTTTCACCCCTGCCCCTGAGACAGCCTGAGTCAGCCACTGTGTCAAGTAGTTATCTTTTGTTTTCTCACTATTTGGTCTAATTGTGTTGTTACCTTGGGGCTCTGTGTGGTTTATCTGTGTGTGTGTGTGGACAGAGCCTCCGAGCCAGCTGGCTGAGAGAACATTTTTCGTCCTTTGACTCTTTGTAAGTGAGGTCGTTATTATCGAAGGTTTGGAGCCCCTTAAAAAACTTTGTAGCTCTTTTCTGTATTTTAATAATTAGGTGCTCTGCAAGCATTATGCAATGTAATAGATCCTCTGTGTGTGTGTGTGTGTGTGTGTGTGTGTGTGTGTGTGTGTGTGTGTGTGTGTGTGTTAGGAGGTGTTCTCATCACGTCTCCATGTCCAGTGTGGTGAGATTAGACTGGTGATCTGTAGTAGTAATCCAGAGGGGGAGGTGATTATTTTATCCTTGTGAACAATCACATCTATTCACTGTTTAGTTCCCGCCTGGTTTCACATCTATTCACTGTTTAGTTCCCGTCTGGTTTCACATCTATTCACTGTTTAGTTCCCGTCTGGTTTCCCATCTATTCACTGTTTAGTTCCCGTCTGGTTTCACATCTATTCACTGTTTAGTTCCTGCCTGGTTTCACATCTATTCACTGTTTAGTTCCCGTCTGGTTTCACATCTATTCACTGTTTAGTTCCCGTCTGGTTTCCCATCTATTCACTGTTTAGTTCCCGTCTGGTTTCACATCTATTCACTGTTTAGTTCCCGCCTGGTTTCACATCTATTCACTGTTTAGTTCCCGTCTGGTTTCACATCTATTCACTGTTTAGTTCCCGCCTGGTTTCACATCTATTCACTGTTTAGTTCCCGTCTCATTTCCGATAGATTGTTTTAATTATGAATCTTTCCTGCACTGGCTGAAGATGAAGAGTGTTTTCTAAATCCCCACTGTTATGGAAATTCTTGACCTAAAGTACATTTGGGAAATATCTGCTTTTCCATTACCTGGTATGTAACTCTGGTTTGTGACACACATGTCTGTATAATATCAGAGGATTATTAGGTACTCTGACCATCTGTTTATCTGCTTAAACCAATAAGGGTATCAGTCCTTTGTTCCTTAGGAATGTGGCCCTTGGGGGAAGTAGGGGCAACTGGCCTCTTTAGGTAAACAGAACAGTAAACATTATGGCAGGAAGGATAAGATGGGGGGACAGCCTGCCCTTTGGGTAAAACCTGTGTGACATAAGACAGCTGGGCAGCATCTTACCACACCCCTTTTAACTGTAATAAATAAGGACTGTTCATGTATCTACATCAGAGATTCCTCAGATGATTATTCTGTAAGCTTTTGACCCGTCTCTCTATTTGCAAATAAACTGTTAATTGTGCCAAGAGAATTTTGTCTCTGTACTTACTGCTTTAAGAGTGTCTATCGATGGAATTACCATCACACCACTCAGAAAGAAAGTTCACTATCATATCTCTATGGAGAATGATAGCTCTCATGACCTCTACTACTGGTAAATCCATGTCTTATGACTAGATGTTATATTGAAGACTTGACTGTTATTAAATAATACTAAAGTACATTTCTCCTCATTTCACCATTATAATTGTGTAAATGAAAAAATATATATATATAAGCAATGCAAAAGATCACTATAAGATCACTTTATTGTGATTCTGGACTGAGTGTGTGTCTATGTGAGTAAAGGTAGTAGTGAAAGAGTTTTTACTTTTTGGTCCACACAAAATGATAGAAATAGCAGGGTGTGTGTGTGTGTGTTTAATTGAGGCTGAGATCTTGATCTTGTGTCAGTTGTCTTCTGATGAGATGCCAGAGGAGTAGGTAATGATCTTCCACACCCTTCTGCAAAAGCCTCTAATACCTCCCTTCTTTTTCTTCTTCTGCAGCACATCAATGTCTTCTGAGAGGAAAACACAATGTCTTTGTTTACATACGTTGTAAGATTAATTTACTATATGACGTTATCTACAACATCTTTTTAACAGACTCATTGTGAGAAATCAGCCAAGTCCCACTCATTTGACTACATTACAATGGTGGTCCTTAACAGCCTCTTAAAGTCTCTTCTCTATGTTCCAAGAATTGCTTGCCTCTCTTATGAACATTAGATCTGTTGAGGAACTCACTACGAAACTCTGACATTCTCACTACGAAACTCAGACAGACCAGATTAGAGTAAGATCAGGACAACAAACAATATATACAAAGTAAATGATAATTTGTCTTTCCTTTCAGTTTGAAAAAATCACACAAGACATAATCATTTTTAGTACTGTCCAATAACATGCATCTGAATCATTTTATCATACTGAATGGTTCTGTTTTATTACCTTTGAGAGCTGTGGGTCAGAGGAGTCCAGGACCTGGGTCAAAGGTGATTCCACCTTATTAACCTCTGACTTGACCTAAAAAGGCTGTAAACAGAGTAGAGCTGTGTAAGATCAGGACAACAACCCATATAGACAAAGGAAATGATCATCTTTTCTTGGACATCCACACAGAAATGACAGAAATCTACATACCAACTAGTGAACATGTATTCATGCATAGATAAAGGAGTTACTGGCTGACCAGAAGTCATTCCCATGTTTTAATAGAATGGGATTAAGGAGTGTTTCCTGTTGGGAACTGAAGGCCACCCCCTTTCCAGAGAAAAGTCTTCTTTCATATAATTTTCTTATAGACTTTATTTTCTTACCTTTTGTAACTGAGGGGAGGAGTCAAGGGTCAAGGATACTTCCACCTTATCAACCTCTGACTGGAGCTCAGCAGGCTGGAAACAGAACAGAGCAGTGTAAACTGTAAAGACTTCACATTGTTCTCTGTGATATAGTAAAGCAAAAAGGCAAGGGGCGGTATATTGCCCATATACGATAACTAAGAACTGTTCTTAGACACGACACATTGTGAAGTGGACATTTTGATAAATGAACCACACCTGTCTTTGTGTGTGAGCACCTTATGAACACATTAATGACAGCAATTTTCACATCCTGTATGGGGCATTCTGGTCTTGTAATCTGTCTTGGAGGTGTATCCATGGCAAATGTTTTTCTTGCTTCCTGGTCTGGATGAAGCACCAGGTAGGGAATTAGGTGGAGCAGGGTTGTCGCTGCCATCAATTCATCAGCCATGATGATGAATGCAGATGGTTTCTGGGAAGGCGTTGATTGTGGGAATTGTGGGTGATATTATATGCCTAACAAGCCTATTAAAAATGACATACAAATATAGGTGGCATATGATGCAAGAATAAGATATACCTGTAATATGCAGGTGTGCACTGGAAAGACAGCTGGAGATACCCCTGACATCTTTGTGGTGTTAGACATGACACCATAAAGGTCTCATGCCTCAACAATAAGTCCCTAGGTAAACTCCAAGTTGTACAAAATTCAGCTGCCAGACTTCTTACAAGGACTAAATCAATGTCTCATGTAACCCCAGTGTTGGCAGCTCTACATTGGTTACCGGTGAATTTCAGAGTAGATTTTAAAATTCTACATGATCTGGCACCTGATCACATTAGTGACATTCTCAACCCATACTGCACTGTTAGGCCTCTCAGGTCAGCTGAAAAACGACTTTGGGCTGTCCCGGAGTTTAGACTGAAAACTAAAGGGAACCGGGCCTTTGCTATACGGGCCCATAGACTCTGGAACAGCCTACCACAGAATGTCAGAGATGTAGCATCAGTGTATTCTTTTAAATCTTATCTAAAAACTAATTTTTAGTTTTCACTAATATTTTATCATTGTGATTTTATATTTTGTTTATTCTTTTTACTTAAAAATAATATGTTTTTATATACATTTTTATTTTAATGTATTTCTATTTTTGTGTGTAAAGCACTTTGTGTAACTGTACTAGAAAAGTGCTATACAAATAAAGTTATTATTATTATAATTATTGTTATGTTCACAGACAAAATAATCATTCTGTTTTGTGACAATGAAGAAAGCAGTGTAATTTGTTTTGACAGGGCAGCTCTAAAGGTGGAGAAGTATTTTTACCAATGAACACCTTCAGTCTTCAGTTGTCTCCTTCAAGTCTGTCCTTAAACAATTTGGTTGACTGAAAGCTCAAATAAATTAAAAGCTGCATTGATCCTGAGAGTGCGGAGATCTTTCTCTTGTTTCTGACTCCTACACCTCAGCTACTGACAGATGTGCCACATATCCTTTCTAGTTTAAATCTACTTTTGTCACCATTGCCACTTTTGAACACACAATTATTAACACATTTACTGAAACCTGTAGATGCTTCATGTGGTGTGCTTATTTGTTGTTGCTTTGTCATGTTGTCCTGTTGTTTTCTTTGCTAATTGCCAACATATCTCTAGCTAGTGCTTTATTGTTTTATACTGTCTGCAGTTTTTTTATTGTTCGCTGTTCTCATGCTGTTGGATGCTTCGTTCAGTTTGTGATAGAAATTTGAAAGTGAGAACCAAAACATGATGTTTTGAAGTGATTATTATTTTCTATTACGTTGGCAGTTGTTTGTATTCATTTCTATAGTGATTTCATTTAGTATGCTGTGACTTAGGTGAACGAGTAATTAACAGATCACAGGGTTCTCTGTTTATATGATGAAGAGATCTGAGCTTAACCAGAGAATGAACTGGTATCTGTTCAGTGTTTAATGTGTGAGTAATTTGAGTAGGGGGCATGGCCAGTGAAGTTACAAAGATGCCTGTCATACCTAGGTTCTTTGATTACGGGTGCGGTAATACAAGGTGGCGGTATTTCGATTATCCCATGTGCATGTAAAAATTAAAAAACCTTTATAGAACTTTGGACTCAAGACCAATATCATTTTCTTTTACATTTGGCATCATTAATAGCAGTGGTTACATTTGGTTAGGTTTCAATTTTTTCTGAGGGTTAGCTCGCATTGGAACAACTCTCTCTACGGAATAGGTGAAGGCCGTTTTCTGGGCGGCAGTTTTGGGGGAATAGCTTGATAGGCCATGAAAGTACCACGTAACGGACCCGTTTTTTTTAAGTTTATTGGTGAGTCCTATTTTCTGTGACCACTTTACCCTTATAGTATAGAGTTACATGCTTATTTGTAGCCCCATAAGTAACAACTCATTTCAAATCTAATACAATTGCTGATTTTGTTAGATCTCTTTTACAGTGAATGGAATGTGACAGACTTCACAGATCATGTTAATGAAACAGATAATTAAGAGATGTTTAATATGGGGTCTATTATGCTATCTTATGTCTTTCACATTCCTAGTTCTCTCATGTTCTCTCATAATAATTCACATCTTATTAGTACAGTTTAGTATGTGGGACATTAAACATTCTCAAAAGAAAACCCTGAAAAACAATAAACACTAAAACATTTGTTTTTGAGTTTATCAGCCTGTGTATTTTTAGCAAAATTAATGAGATCAAATGTCTGTTAAATGTCTGTGAACTCCACCTCCTGGTGACAGAACTGAAGACAGAAGTAACATTTTTTTTACAGGATCCATTTTGATAAGACTAAGCAGCATATATTTTTTATGTAGTCTTTAAACTGGAACAGATTAAGCATTTAATAACTATAATTCAAAGATGAAAACAGAGAGCGACCATTTGGAGTAAGTATTTATCACTTTTAAAGGACTGCTACTTTAGTTTAGTTAGTTAGTCTGTTTCCAAAAAGAAAGTTAATCAGTTGTTCTGTCATCAGTAAAATCTAGTTGAAAAGGGAAGTCAAAACACGATTTCAGTCCATGTTTGTTAGTGATGTGTATTTGTTTATTCAAGGTAATGTGTAATTCTTTTTTTTCAGTTTCTGTCTGATCTATAAATTGTGTGTCTCTGTAGTCTCTATAGATTAAGTCTTGATCCAGGAAGTGTTTTTCCAAGGTGTGTTTACAGGTCTAAGCAGAGAGAGAAAAGGGCTGAAATAAGCCTCTAAAATGAGTCAGTGGGTCATTAGTCTCATCTATTGATGCCCAATATTGACTATTCACAGAATATAGAATAATCGGTAAAGGTACTTTAATTGAAATTAGTTAATGATTTAGTAAATACTAACAAGCATGAGTTCAAGGCTCTTAATAAACATGTATTCATCTTTGCTAATATTAACTATGGCAGTTAAACATGTAAGTATTTAATATTCATGTATAATCATTTAATATGTGATTGTTCATGTTAATTTCTGTTGAATTAAACATCTATTCCTGCAGTGGTCTCTTTAATTTTTTCCGGAGCTGAACATTAACTAAAGATTGTATTTTACCGTTTTTCAGACTGTGCATTTAACTTACTTGCTCATCTTCTAGCGTCACATCTTCCTCTTGAGAACAGGATAAGAAAAGAGGACAAACTTGAATGTAGTCATCTTTGAGTAACTCCTATACCTTATAAATGCTTGTGTGCACCTACTGTAAAATTACTAAATAGTGAGGACATATTTACCAAATGTACTTCATGCATGACGATTATTGTATAATAGAAACCAACAGCAATAAATGCAGGGCCGTAGCCAGCTATGAGGTTTCACGGCACGAGAGAAGAATGAATGCAGGCCTGGACTGGTAATCTGGCATACCGGGCAAATGCCTGATGGGCCGAGGCACTTTTGGGGCCAGTATAACTTGAAGGAAAAAACAAATGTTTTGCCAATGACCGGCCATAAAGCAGGGACAGTGGCCAATTGGTTCATTTTCCATACTGACACTGGGCTAGCCTAATCAAATCTCTTACTAGGCCTCACCTCTCCCCTACTGTCAACTGTTTCTTGTGCCAGATGCTGTGGCTCGGAGCCAAAAATCTGTGGATGAGGGCGTCGAAATGGACTAACAACAGCACTAGGGCAAGGGGGGGGGGAGAAGTTGAAAAGAAGTAGTAAATGTAGGGATTTTCAGTCACTTTATGACCCTGGTGGGCGGGGCTTTCAGTTTGATTTTTGCAGATGAATGTGGCCTTCCGGTTTGTTAGGCGGGACTTCCGGTTTGCTGGGTGGGACTTCCTGTGTGATGTATCGACTTCCTGTATGACGTGTGTTAGGGCGGAACACCTGGAATGACTTATGCATGTCCGGTGATTTTGTAGTTTATGACTGCATCGTTGTGTTCATGTTTGATGTTTTACAACGATTGAGAAACACCCTGGACAGGTAGTGAGTTGTTTGATGTTAAACAAATGGGTCTTAGGGTTCCAGAATGTTAAATTCCCAGGCAATGAATAGGCGTTATATCAGCGGCAAGATGTTTGATGTTTAACAAAAGGGCACCAGGGTTCAGCAATGCTAAATTCCCCGGCATTTTATGTTCCGATAAGTGCTACAACAGATGTCCTACAACCAGTGGGTGTTAACCTTTCATGTTTTACAATGCGTGTGTAGCATGGAGTTTTCCACAAGCACAGAATTTCATTTGTGAAATTTTGCTTTTTTGTGTAAGATATGACATTTTGCCGTATATGCATTACAGTATATGGCAAAGTGTTACAAAGTTACCTGGAAGGTTGATTTTAAATTTGCATGAACGACATTGATTCGTTGACAGGAGATATGTTATTTCATGTAAACAAAACTTTTGTAAACGCGTCTTATTAAAACGAGATTGTTTTCTACGCATCGGTATCATTTTTTAACAGGTACCGATGTTGACAAACTGTGTGTGTGTGTGTCTGTGTATGTGTTAGTGTGTGCGGTTTCTGGGACTTCCGGGTAAGATGTGTTGCATTCTTGTAATGACTCGTAAAAATCAGATTTTTGATTGCTGCATTATGGATTTATGTTGTTAAATGTTGTTTGAACAGATTAATGGGCGATGTGGTGACAATAGCCAGTGTTTATATGTAAGCAGATGAGTTTGTCGTTAATAAATTAAATTAAATGACGTGATGTCATGGCTGAGCAGAGATAACTAACGAGAACAGTGTTTCTACCGGACGTATCAATATATTTGGTTGTCAAACGTCAACAACTATCTAAACTAACTAGTTAAGCTTTATCCACAATTTAAATAATTGGAAAACAAATCTTTGGGCCTTCAAACCTTGGTAAGCAGTCTTTTAACATTATTATTAATCTGCTTTAAATACCTGAATATGCTTGGTCTTCTCTTATCCCAGTTTGTTTTTATTTCAGACCAAGTGACCATCAGTGGTGTTGATTTGACTGCACAGTTGTGATCTTACACATCCTGAACAGATACTTTTTTGTGTAAGTCTAATAATTTACATACATTTTTAGCATTGTACTAAAATGTTAACATTACGACAATATGCATACAGCTGAATCTTTGTACTCTGTATATCAACAAACAGTGTGAGGACCCGGTGATGATGGAGACAACATCACCATAATGGCTTCAGCTATGGACCCCCCACCTTGTGGCTGCACAGCGTCAGAGTTTTTTTTAACACAGTCACCCCATTACACAATGCTTGAATGCTGAAGGTAATACATATCTACAGTCAACTCATCAAAACTGTGATGTATGTAAATGTTTGTTTGAGTTAGAATAATATTTTAACCTGTAAGTGGATCATTATTTACACGTTAAGCTAGAGAAATGGCGAAAGATAGTGCTAAAAAAAAAACAGACACGGAACAACCATCAACATCTACACATAATCAGACAGACCACACCCCCAAAATACAAATGAACCAGACAATACTTTGTTACACAGCGACACAGACATTAATCCACAGATGCAAGGTTTGTTAACGAGATTAATACCCCCCATTTTTCACATGATCTAGTTGACTCTCCTCCGAGCTCTCTGATGCAAACACATTGCAACGATGGCGTAGAGTAACACAACGTAATGAGTTTGACAACATTAAATTACGACAGTTGATACATTTACAAAATACTGGTGAAATTGGTGATTTTGGCACATTCTATGCACTCATTATGGAAGGCTTGGATACATTGATTGTTAGAGCTTCAGTACATGGGCCTGGTGATTGCCTGCAGATTGAGTTGATTGGTGAATCTCTGATATCCCCCGTACATGTGACCATGAGAGCAGATTAATATAATGAACACACGTTTGGTAATTTACTAGATAGTGTTATGCAGAGTAATGCTGCGGTTATGATTGATGAATCACTAGAGCTGGTGGTACAAATTGTCAACAACCGCGACGGTGGTGCCCCACGGCGTAAAGCTCAAACACTATTGATAGATCAGATTATCAATAAGAAAAAAGGCATTTATATGTGGTGTTGAAAAATGATTCTACATGTTTTTCCGTTTGTCTGATGGGTATGTTGAACCCACAGTACACATATGTTGAGGCCCTGGTTAGTGGTCGTGAGCTACATGTGGGAGTTGGTTTAGCCTTAGATGATTGTGTGACATTCGCAGATATTGGGCAGTCTGAAGAAATGACTGGCTGTAAAATTGTTGTCTTTCATAGAACACGGGATGGTCACTTTACCAAGTTTCAAAACAGCGAGGACACCCACCCTAGAACCGTCTTTATGTACTTACACGATAACCATTTCTATGGTATCATGAATCTGAAGGGTTTTCTGGGTGTGTCATATGTTTGTGAGTGGTGTTATACAGGTTTTAACACCCGTGGTGATCATGGCTGTAAACATAGCTGTAGTGTCTGTCTTCATGAAGATTTTCATACCCAACCCCGTAACACAAAGCAGTGCCCAGACTGTAAGCGGATATGTTATTCTGACTTTTGTTATAGACAGCATAAAAGCTTGAAGCTCCACAAAGGTGCAGGTCATTGGGTTAGCAGGTGTGACCAGAAGAAATACTGTGTCGATTGCAGCTGTCATTACAACGTTTGTATTACCAACTATAAAGCGCACAAGTGCACGGCTAACATGTGTCCCAGTTGTAATGTGGATCTGACTGTTGAAATGAATCATCAGTGTTTCATAAACCCTCTAAACCCGAGGACCACAGTGAGAGATACATATTTTATGATTTTGAGACAATTGCCAATCCTGTGATATATCCTGTGTATACACACTGCAAATTTTGTGTGCGCAATAAGCTTTGATAATGAGATGTGTTGTTCGGCCGGAGATGGTTGTGTAACTTTTTCCACAAGTTTAGGCAACCAAAATATACTCACTACACATTTATAGCACACAACTCGAAAAGTTTCGATTGTTACATCATGATGCAGTACCTTGCTAACAATGGTATTGGCACAACACTTATTGCTAATGGTAGCAAGCTCATGATTTTTACAGACAGCACATTCAGTCAGAGATACACTGATAGTCATTTCTTCCTACCGATGAAGCTGGCAACTTTGCCACGTGCTATGGGTTTTAAGGATTCGAAAAAAGGCTACTTTCCTTAAAAGTTTAACATCAAGGAGAATGAGAACTATGTTGTCCCCATCCAGAACCACAATACTACGGTGTGAATACCATGATGGCTAAAGAAAATTATGAGTTTTTGCAATGGTATGAAACAGTTTCCACAGACACCTTTGTCACGCAGGATGAAATAAAGGCTTACTGTGTGAATGATGTGGTCATCTTGAGAGAGGGTTGTATGCACTACAGACTCGAGTTCCTGTAATGTGGTGGTGTTTACCCATTCCGGTCAATTACAATTGCTTCGGCTTGCATGAAAGTCTTTTGCAACAGATTCCTCACTAAGGACACAATTGCATTGGTCCCCTCAGACAACTACAATCGTTGTCAAAAGACATTCTGAAACAGCTCAATCCAATGGCTTGAATATGTGGCCTCTGATGAGAATATATCGATACAACATGCCCTGAAGCGGGGTGAAATGAAAATCGGTGCCTACTATGTTGATGGATATGCTGAATGTGATGGGGTTTGCACAGTCTATGAATTTCTAGGCTGTTTCTGGCACGGCCACCCAAATTGTCATTGTTCAACAAACACCAACCCGGTGACAAAGATTCAGTATGGGTTGATGCACCAACAATGGCTGGCAAAGCTTGAGGCTTTAAAAGAACAACACAACGTACATGTTCAATACATATGGTAGTGTGATTGGAATCATCTTAAAAACACATCCCCAGATGTCCAAGCTTTCTTGAAGACCTTTGATGCTCCAGAGCGCCTTGACCCTCGGGATGCTCTTTTCGGTGATCATAAACTTCAATTCATTTGAAGTCTACGGCTCAAGAAGGGGAGACTATTCAGTATAACGACGTTTGTACTGTAGTCTTTACCCATTCTGCAACAAGACAAAGACTTATCCGATTGGGCATCCTAACATAATCTTTCGAGATTTCAAACCGTTAGACACCTACTTTGGTATTGTTAAGGCTACGGTGTGTCCACCAAAAGGCCTTTATCACCCTGTTTTACCACACAGGGTCGGCGGTAAACTGATCTTTCCCTTGTGTAGATTATGTGCAGAGTCTGAAAACCAGGTAACTGATTGTTCACACACTGATTCAGAAAGAGCTTTAACTGGTACCTGGGTTTCTATTGAGCTGGTTAAGGCTGTTGAGAAAGGCTATCGCATTGTGAAAATATTTGAAGTCTGGGATTTCACCAGGACATCAGATATTTTTTGCAGATTACATGAGAACATTTCTGAAGCACAAGCTGGCGCTGTCACTTGTGCCACTCCTAGCGGTTTGTCCTTTCTGCTATCGCCTCAGCTAACTCCAGCCACTGACAAGTAACATTATAATCAAGTGACATCCAAATAAACGACTCGTTAGCATAGAGTCTATGCTCATAGTTATGTGAAAATCTAATATCTAGTCCTAATCTCAACCTATTTTTAATTAAAAAAAAGATGGAGCATTTTATTAAGCATAAGTTTTGTTATATAGTTTCAGGTCAACTTACATCAATTGTAAGATGGTAACATTACGGTGACTGGCTACCAACCGCTGGCTAGCAACCACTAGCAACGCAGAGTAACATACTGGTAGCATTTGGCCTAGCTTCTTAGCTTTTGCTAACTTGGTAATGCCGCGCTAGGTGGGCATTGTTTTAGCAACCAGGCACCTCAGCTGCACCCACGCCCCATCTCTTTCCCCATTTTTGGTTGTCCAGGAGCCGAGTGAGGCGCTGCCAAGATGGCGACGGCCATCTCCGCAAAAAATTTGCTTCAAAACAGGTCTTCTGTCACCTATGGGTTCCCTTATGCAGTTGTAACTTCGGCTGACTATTTTAACGTTAAGCCTGTCCAGCTGGAGTGTTCTAATTTCGGAATCCTAATTCCGATGTTTTTTCTCTTATTATCGCTGCTGTCAAATCACATATTTTTAATCTGAAAACTGCCATAAATACATGAGAACATAAGCTACAAACTGAAATAGTTGGTTAGTGCATTATCGGAGGGAACCTTTTTTTATTCACCTCCTAAATGTGACGGAGCATAATTCTTGCAGGTGGTATAGCTGCCCATTCCTCTTGGCAAAATGCCTCCAGGTCATGCAAAGTCTTTGGTCGTCTTGCATGAACCGCATGTTTGAGATCTCCCCAGAGGGGCTCGATGATATTAAGGTCAGGAGACTAAGAGGGCCACTCCAGAACCTTCACCTTTTTCTGCTGTAAACCACTGGAGGGACAACTTGGCCTTGGGCTTAGGGTCATTGTCACGCTGGAAAGTCCAAAAGCGTCCCATGCGCAGCTTTCATGAAGAATGCAAATTTCCTGCTAGTATTTTCTGATAACATGCTGCATTCATCTTGCCATCAATTTTCACAAGATTCCCCGTGCCTTTAGAGCTCACACACCCCCAAAACATCAGTGAGCCACCACCATGCTTCACAGTGGGGATGGTATTCTGTTCACTAAAGGCCTTGTTGACCCCTCTCCAAACATAGCGCTTATGGTTGTGACCATAAAGCTCAATTTTGGTCTCGTCACTCCAAATTACTGTGTGCCAGAAGCTGTGAGGCGTGTCAAGGTGTTGTCAGGCATGTCAAGGTGTTGTCAGGGATATTGTAACCGGGCTTTTTTGTGGCATTGGCGCAGTAAAAGCTTCTTTCTGGCAACTCGACCACGCAGCTCATTTTTGTTCAAGTGTCGTCGTATTGTGCTCCTTGAAACAACCACACTGTCTTTTTCCAGAACAGCCTGTATTTCTCCTGAGGTTACCTGTGGATTTTCCTATTTATCCCAAACAATTCTTCTGGCAGTTTTGGCTGAAATCTTTCTTGGTCTACTTGACCTTGGCTTGGTGTCAAGAGATCCCCGAATTTTCAAGTGATTGAACAGTACTGATTTGCATTTGCAAGGAACTGGATATCTTTTTATATCCTTTTCCATCCTTATAATCTTCCATTACGTTGCTATACATGTCTTTTGACAGTTCTCTTTTTTGCGCCCCATGGCTCAGTATCTCGCCTGCTCAGTGCATCCATGTCAGGGCTAACAAACTCATTGGCTATGTATACACAGACACTAATTGCAATTTAAAAAGCCAGAAGTGTGAGAAATTAACCTTTAATTGCCATTTTTACCTGTGTGTGTCACCTTGTGTGTCTGTAACAAGCCCCAACATTCAAGGGTATGTAAACCTTTGATCAGGGCCATTTGGGTGATTTCTGTTATCATTATGATTTAAAAAGGAGCCAAACAACTATGTGATAATAAATGGCTTCATATGATCACTATCCTAAAAAGCACAGTTTTTTGCATGATCAGTCCTATTTTCAAAATCTATGCCAAAATGTCACAATTTCTGCCAGGGTATGCCAACTTATGAGCACAACTGTATTATTCCCCCTGTTAACCAGAACAAAAAAATATCATACATTTTGTGTCATACAGGGTTTCCAGCACAGACCAATGTATTAACACTTCAGAGGGGGGGTGGCCTGGTTGAAATGTTTTAGTTCCTGACTGTATATAAGTGGCACTGACATTAATGCACATTATGGCTAACATTGTAGTATCTGCACAATGCTGTGGATCTCCTTTTTGCACCAGTATTTTCACTTTATATAGTTAGTGCACAATATAATCTCAGTTTTTACACAAGAGAATATGAATACTGATGTAATCAAATAATCCTTTTCAAAATAGGTTAATAGCTCTTTTGATGTTATCTTCTTCTGACTTTCCCTTTCTTTTTTACTATCTCTTATCTCAACCTTTTCTGTCACAACACAGACACACAGACACAGAAGGAGAGTGAGAGCAAATTGTTCAGTTTTAATAATAAAAGTATTTTTGCCAATAGGTCCCTCTGTATGTATTTCATTATAGATATTGAGTTTGTGTGACTGTAGTGCATAACTGTGTGGTTTTGTGTTTGGTTTTTGGTTTGGTCTTGAATGTGCCCTGTTCTGCCCTGTTTTCTTTCTTTGTTTTAAACGTAGTCTATTCATTTACAATTATCATTTGCACCTATGTCTCGTTTACCCCCCTATATGAGTTCTGTGTTTGCTGTCAGTCATTGTGAGGTATTGTTTGTGTTTGTAACTTTCCTGAGCCTGCTTTTCCTGAGCATTCAGTTGTTTGATCTAAGTATCGTAAAAGTCTGTTTGGTATCCCGACATTCGCCTGTCTACCTGACCGCCTCTTTGGATTTTCCCCACTGTACTTCAGCCTCCTATCTACGTTGCCTCTCCAGTTACCAACCATCTGCCTGCCCTCTGACTTCGTTACAGTCTGTCCCTTTTGCACTGTTGTTTTTCCCGAATAAAAGTCCTGGACTCTGCGCTTGGATTCATCGCTTCATCCAACCCACTCTGCGTGCAGTCATTACAATAACTTATGTTGTGTTTAGGTGTAATTTTGCTATGAATTGTCGTAAATAAGCTCCAAAAGAAAAAAGCATCTGGACCTCACTAATTTCTAAACCCTGGCTACGGCCCTGACTAAATGTATTACCAAAGTTTGTGGGCTATTCATTACCATGACTTAATAGTAGTAAAGCATTAATGTGGCATTTGTTATTTAAAGACTCCACAAACATTAATTATCCATTCGTTATTATTCATGTAGTTTGCAATTTACAATAAGTGTCACAAATGCCTTTAATTAATAGTTTACTACTAAGTCCCACAAGTATATCCCACATGTTGGTAATACATTTATTGCTGTTCGTTCTAATACACCATAATGCTCATGCATAAAGTACATTTAGTGAATATTACTTCACTATTTTGTAATTGTACCATATATGCACACAAGCATTTATAAGGTATAGGAGTAACTCAAAGATGAGTACATTCAAGTGTGTCCTCTGTTCTCAAGAGGAAGATGTGATGCTGGAAGATGAGCAATTTAAATGTGCACAGTCTGAAAAAAGCTACAGTAGGTAAAATACAACCTTTAATTAATGTATGTATAGATGTTTACTTCAACAGAAATAAACATGAACCATCACTTATTAAATTAATATTTAAATGTTAATACATTTTAATTAATACATTTCCTAGCATTTATACTTACAGGTATACTGTAACTGCCTTAGTTTATATTAAAACAGACAAATTTACATGTTTATTAAGACGTATAATGCATGTTTGTTTATATTTACTAAATCATTAACTATGTCATTAACTATTATTGTCAATTAATGTACCCTGATTGTAAAGTGTTTCCGAAAAATCACTGTGTTATTTTGACCACTGCAGGAGGAGGTTAACACTGTAATAACAATTTTATGTTTCCCCATCTGAGGTCAGAGTTGATAAGTAAAGGGATTTTTGTGTTGTGTGTTTTCCTGTTCTCTTGCAATTGAAAGCCTTTGGCCAGGTCATTGGTTGTCTGGGTTAAATAATCATGAATTTTGAATAATATAAATGGCTGAGTAAATTAATTTTAAAATGAAGTTCCATTCTAAGAATGTATGTTTCCCATCTCAGAGTAGATGAGAGAGGTTATGTTGATCTCTGTTGTGTTGAAGCCTAATCTATCAGGAGAGACCAGCCTCATCTGTAGCCAGCCGTGTGTCTATGAAGGGTAACTGGTCTATGGGAAAACCTATGCAGTTTAAAGAGCGAGTCTTTTCTACTGAACAAAGGTAAGAACTTGTGGGTCATGGTCAGGTAGTAAACAACACTCTCTCTTATTTGGATCCAGATTAGTTGATGTCATAAACATTTAAATTTTATGTCATTTAGTAGACACTCATCAAATACAGCGGGTATAGAAAGTCATCACCCCCTTTCAAAATGTTTACCTTTTGTCACCTAACCAGGCTTTGTCCGGCTTTATTTACACACAGTAACTCACAATTTCTATATTACCTTTTTAGATAAATACACCCCCCTTAGAATTGCAATTGCAAATTGTAGTGATTTGGATTTGTTTTGAAAAAATCAATTGTTTATAGTGGACTCCACTGCTTAGTACTGCAATTCAAAGCAAAGAATCCACTATGGGCAGAAAGGTACAACTTTATCTACGAGATAAAGTTGGAAAGGCACACGTCAGGGGATGAATATAAACAGATTTCAAAAGCTTTGTCTATCCTTTAGAGCACAGTCAATACCATTATTAAGAACTGGAAGGCATATGGTATGGAGGACTAAATGTGCCATAATATGAAATAAATAAATATATAAATAAATATATAAATAATTAAATACTTAAATGTATAAATAAATAAATATATACACATTGCATTTGTATTGTGTATACTTATGCATTGTTCAAATGAAATAAACATTTCATTTGGATGGTGTGAAGTTGTGCGTCATCTAAATGCAATGGGGCGCGATCTCACCCATTTGATAGCGCTGTCCACATTGGACTGTGTGTTTTATGCTTGGAACACTGTGATTGGACACTTGAGAAGAAACCATCAGATGAGGGCTGTCAATCATGTAGCACACAAACGAAATTCAGTGCTCCCTTGTCCGTTATGGATACATAATTGGGTCGCTTTGAGAACTATTTAGCCAGAGAATTTATGTCGTTAGCATGTAGCCTGTTTTCAGTTACTTTCATTGTGGCAAGTGCGTAATCAGGTGGAGGACTGGTAAAGTGGGTGTGTCTTGTTTGTGCCAGGCTGCCAGCACCGATCTATAGCTCAATAGTAGACGTAAGCCTTTACAAGGTATGAAAAATACAGATTTCACCGTAGCAATGTTTTTTAGTTGCCGATAAATATACGCAAGATGTTAAACAGAAGGAGCTGGGCCAGGTCCGGGCAGGCTGGACAAAACAGACACAACTCAAGTAATGTTTTCCACTTCCCTGTTATAATCGGATTTAACAATCATAACAAAACGTTACTCCCAACACCCATTCAAAAACTGAATAGGCCTTAATTTATCAGGCAGACTACGCATTGACATAATCAATCTGACATGCCTTATCCAGAGCGGCCATAATGAGATACTGAAATTGCTTTTTCCTTTCTATTCTCAGTGAGTTGGGCTACTGGTATGTTGTGTTTGTTTCACTATTTATGCAGGGAACACAGGCATGCAGGGTTGCCAAAATCAGTGCGGTGTGCAACTGAAAGATCGTTAACATCTATTGCCTGGTTGTACTGTTGGTCAGTGGTAAATGTCTCAATATCTTTCTCTAATTGTGTAGCCTCCTAGAAACTATACATTTGAATGGACTTAATACTGCAAATGTTTTTTTTTCAAATACCAAAACTAGCCCAAGTTAGAACATTCATTTGTTTAGAAAAAGAGCATGATGTGCTTTGTGATTTTGGAAAATTGCTTTGCACTTTTTACTGAGAATTTAATATCAATCAAATGTATCATGGCATAATATCGAGCAGGATGTAATTGAATACTATTTAATATACAGGTGCTGGTCATAAAATTAGAATATCATCAAAAAGTTGATTTATTTCAGTAATTCCATTCAAAAAGTGAAACAGGGATATTATATTCATTCATTACACACAGACTGATATATTTCAAATGTTTATTTCATTTAATTGTGATGATTAAAACTGACAACTAATGAAAATCCCAAATTCAGTATCTCCGAAAATTAGATTACTTAAGACCAATACAAAAAAAGGATTTTTAGAAATGTTGGCCAACTGAAAAATATGAACATGAAAAGTATGAGCATGTACAGCACTCAATACTTAGTTGGGGCTCCTTTTGCCTGAATTACTGCAGCAATGTGGCGTGGCATGGAGTCGATCAGTCTGTGGCACTGCTCAGGTGTTATGAGAGCCCAGGTTGCTCTGATAGTGGCCTTCAGCTCTTCTGCATTGTTGGGTCTGGCGTATCGCATCTTCCTC
>JACXGI010004747.1:0-51592 GCA_016801175.1 Esox masquinongy | reverse complement strand
TATCAGAGCAACCTGGGCTCTCATAACACCTGAGCAGTGCCACAGACTGATCGACTCCATGCCACGCCGCATTGCTGCAGTAATTCAGGCAAAAGGAGCCCCAACTAAGTATTGAGTGCTGTACATGCTCATACTTTTCATGTTCATACTTTTCAGTTGGCCAACATTTCTAAAAATCCTTTTTTTGTATTGGTCTTACATAATACTCTAATTTTCAGAGATACTGAATTTGGGATTTTCATTAGTTGTCAGTTATAATCATCAAAATTGAAAGGAATAAACACTTGAAATATATCAGTCTGTGTGGAATGAATGTATACATTATAAAGGTTTCACTTTTTGAATGGAATTACTGAAATAAATCAACTTTTTGATGATATTCTAATTATATGACCAGCACCTGTGTATATATATATATATATATATATATATATATATATATATATATATAATATTTAAAAAAGGTATAATTGAAGACAAAAGACAGACATCTACACCTCAGATATCCTGGGTAATATCTGGATAACATCTGGATAATATCTCACCAGGGATGACTACATACAGTCATTTGAAAAAGTATGTACACTCCCTGGAAAGTTGTAAATATTTTTGGACATAGCATGTAATCTTCACTTTAACACTATGGACAGATTATACGTATCCTAATTTAACATATGACACTGAAAGATTTAACTTTCCAATCATTTATTCATGAAAAATCAACAGACATGCAATTTCATTGTGCGGAAAAAAATAGTACACCCCTAGCTTCAATGTTGCCTCCCTGAAATAACTTCATGTAGCCGTTTCTTGTAACTGTCAACTGGTTTCTTACATCGACTGGGAGGAATTTTTGCCCGCTCTTGGTAGTAGTACTTCAACTGTATCATGTTCGAGGGCTTTCTTGCATGCATGGACCACTTTTGGGCTTTCACTCCATTTCAAAATTTCTTCTTTTTGAGCCACTCTATTGTGTTGTTGCTTCAGTTGTGTGTTTTGGATCATTTTCCTGTTGCATGATCCATGCTTGGTTCAGCTTTTTAACCTCACATTCTCCTCATGCATTCTCTGGTACAATATGGAATTTGACTCTGATGGCAAGTTGGCCAGGCACTGAGGCAACAAAGCAGTCATAAACCATAATGCCACAGCCTCCATGCTTTATGGTTGGTATTAGGTTGTAATATTCAAAGGCAGTGTTTAGTTTTTATTAAACATAGCTTGTGGTATTGTGGCCAAATAACCTTTGAATCATCTGTCCACACCACATTGTAACAGTTGTTTTGGTCTGTACCTAAGTGTTATTAGGAAAACATCAGTCGTGTCTTGGTAATGTTTTTTGAGAGCAGAGGTTCTTTATTTCTGACCTCCCATGTAGGCCAGGTTTGTGCAGTTCCTTTTTGTCAGTTGACTAATGCACTGCTACATTGATTGTGGCAAGAGATGCCTGAAGATACCTTGATGTTACCCTGGGGTTCTTAGAGACTTCTATGAGCAACAATCACTCAGCTCTTGGCTCAAATTTTGTTGGACAACCTGTTCAATGTACAGAGGCCCATTATCAGCAAGCATTTCTCCTGTGTTCCAATGGCACATTGTGTTTGCTTATGCAAGTTCATCATTTTAAAAGGCTATGTGATCATTAGAAAACCCTTTTGCAATTATGGTAGCATAGCTGAAAATAGTGGGTTCAATTACAGGCTCAAAATTGACAGACACAAAGAACTTTCTTCCGAAACTCGTCAGTCTATTCTTGTTCTGAGAAATGAAGGGTATTCCATGTGAGAAAATACCAAGAAACTGAAGATCTTGTACAACATTGTGCACGACTCCCTTCACAGAACAGCGCAAACTGGCTCTAACCAGAATAGAAAGAGGAGTGTGAGGCCCCGGTTCACAACTGAGCAAGAGGACAAATACATTAGAATGTCTAGTTTGAGAAACAGACGCTTAACAGATCCTCAACTGGCAGCTTCGATTAAATAGTACCCGGCCATGTCACGGTGACATGCCAGTTGGGTACTGTAACTGAAAGCCGATGCAAATTTGCATCAATGTTTCATTGAGGTGCATTCCGATATGATTGTTTCCCACCTGGGAAACAGATGCTTCTCACTGGGCAGTTGAAGCCCATCACTAGAAACAGGATGTAGCTAACGTAGACAGTTTCATCCCATTTTAATTGTAGGATATGAGCATACATGACAAATACCTTGCTTGTAACAAACATGGATGTTATCATGATACATGATTCAATGCTGGGGAGTTTGTGCTACAAGCCAGTAACACAATACGGATGACAGTTAAGCAGTAATTATTGTGGTGATTTTCAAGAAAAAAAATGTACACCATGGCATTAACGTAAGAATGAACAAATTAACAGAATCAGTTTGTCTCCATCAGGTGTATTCATATAGCCTCTCAATGGTTCACTCAGTTGTTACTTGTCATCCCCTTTCTCTTAGTCTCCTTCTCTAAACCCATTGAATGAGAAAGTCCATCCTGTCTGACCTACTCCAACACGTTTTCAGAAGGTGGCGTGGAGGCAAGGAGAAATGGCCAGAGATCGGAACATGCATCCTCTGTACTTTCAACAGCAAGTAACTAAGTAATGTAATTAGTTACTTTATGGAAACTGTAATTCATTACTTTTAAAACATTCCTCAACAATGGTGACAACAGACCTGAATCAAATAAAATGTTACTTATCGTGCCTTTTAAATTCGATGTACATCTTATTGTTTTAAAGAAAATAAGCACCTATTTTGATGGTTATATTGCTTTTCAAGCAAATTGCCCCTGGTGTGTATAAAACCACTTTTGGCATTCAAGTTAGGGTCCTCCATACATCCACTATGGTCTGTTTCGCATCATTGCATCATTATTAACTTAAATTTTAAATCAACCGAAGGCAAATAGGTAACAAAGATGTGTGCAGTAAAAAGGACTCTGATCTGTAAATCAAATTGATTCGATTGTGTTCATTGTCATTGTTTACCACAGCTGTGCTTTGAATGATGGGTCATTACCCGTGGCCAATAAAAGGCATGCATGCTATCTAGGTTATTGCCATGTGAAATGATACAGCTTCATCTTCTGGGAGCTGAATGAATCATGCATTTGTATGATGAATCAATTAGTCCAATTAGTTCCAACCTCAAAGTGGTTTGAAATTGGAGTTGCGATGCAATTCAATATATGTAAATAATGTGTGCTTAGAGAATGGCTATTCATGTAGAAGGGGAGGAACAGCAATTATTTTAGTGATCGCATAGCTGTAACACCATATGACCCTGCCAACAAGTGGTCTTGAGTGTTTAGCATATAATGACTCAAGATTACCATTCATTTGACCATGCTAAAGCGTCTCCTAGTTTTCACTGGCACAACTAATTTAGCTAAGCTAGTTCTCTCAGCTTCTACTTAATAGTTTTACACGCAGACACACTCCCACAAAACAAAGTATAGTGAAAAGTGTTTACAACAAACCTTTTGTTTCTGATGACTAAGTAGCAACTCATTCCTCCTTTCTAGTACCCCATGTCACGTTTCTGCACGTCATTCTCCGCTTCCACCTTCTCCCTCTGTCCCGATTCTCTTTTAATAATGTCTGAAATAATCAAAATCCAATACACATGTAAAATCTTTGCTGTGGTATCAGAGCATACTTGCTCTATAACTTGAATCATAGTAATACAACCCTGTTTCCAAAAAAGTTGGGATGCTGCGTAAAATAACAACAGAATGTAATTGATGTGCAAATCATTTATGCCCATATTTAATTAAAAATAGTACAAAGATAACATATCAAATGTTGAAACTGAAAACTGTTTTTGAATTTGATGCCAGCAACACGTGTCAAAAAAGTTGGGACAGGGGCATGTTTACTACTGTGTTAAATCACCTCTTCTTTTAACAATACTCTGTAAGCGTTTGGGAACTGAGGAGATCAGTTGCTGCAGTTTTGAAAGTGAAATGTATTCCTATTCTTGCTTGATATATGATTGCAGCTGCTCAACAGTTTTGGTCCTCCTTTGTCATATTTTTCGTTTCATAATGTGCCTTATGTTTTCAATATGGGACAGGTCTGGACTGCAGGCAGGCCAGTTTAGCTCCTGGACTCTTTTACTACTGAGCCATGCTATTATGATATGTGCAGAAGGTGGTTTGGCATTGTCTTGCTTAAATAAGCAAGGCCTTCCCTGAAAGGCCTTCCGTGATCTGGATAGCAGCATAATGTATGTTGCTCCAAAACCTGTATATATTGTTCAGCATTAATGGTGGCTTCACAGATGTGCAAGTCACCCATGCCATGTGCACTAATGCACCCCCATACCATCACGGATGCTGGTTTTTGAACTGTGCGCTGATAACAACCTGGATGGTCTCTCTCCTCTTTAGTCTGGAGGACGCGGCGTCCATGATTCCCAAAATTAACTTCAAATTTTAATTCATCTGACCACAGGACAGTTTTCCACTTTGCCTCAGTCCATCTTAAACGAGCTCAGGCCCAGAGGAGGAGGCGGCGTTTCTGTATCTTGTTTATATATGGTTTCTTCTTTGCATGGTAGAGTTTTAACTTGCATATGTGGATGCAGCGACATACTGTGTTCACAGACAATTATTTTCGGAAGTGTTCCTGAGCCCATGCAGTGATTTCCACTCCAGAGTAGTGTCTGTTTTTAATGCAGTGCCGCCTGAGGGCCCGAAGATCATGGCCATCCAAAATTGGTTTTTGGCCTTGTTCCTTGCATACAGAGATTTCTCCAGGATCTCTGAATCTTTTAACGATATTATGTACAATAGATGATGAGATCCCCGAACTCTTTGCAACTTTACATTGAGAAACATTATTCTTAAATTGTTGCACTATTTGCCCACGCAGTCTCACAGAGCGGTGAACCCCTCCCCATCCTCACTTCTGAGAGACCCATCCTCTCTGGAATGGTCTTTTAATACCCAATAATGTTACTAACCTGTTGCCAAATGACCTAATTATTTGTGGTATTCCACCAGGTTTAGTTTTTTAGCATTATACTACTTACTGTGTTTTGTTGCCTCTGTCCAAATTTTTTTGACACATGTTGCTGGCATCAAATTCAAAGTGGGCCTATATTTTTCAAAAGACAATAAAATGTCATAGTTTCAACATTGGATATGTTGTCTTTGTACTATGTTCAATTGAATATAGGGTTTGAATGATTTCCACATCATTGCATTCTTTTTTATTTACATTTTAAGCAGCGTCCCAACTTTTTTGGAAATTGGGTTGTACAATTCTGTCAGTGTATATATACAGTATCATTCAAAAGTTTGGGGTCACTTAGAAATGTCCTTCTTTTTGAAAGAAAAGCCCATTTTTTTGTCCATTAAAATAACATCAAATTGATCATAAATACAGTGTAGACATTGTTAATGTTTCAAATTACTAATGTAGCTGGAAACGACAGATTTTTATGGAATATCTACAGTACATAGGCGTACAGAGTCCCATTATCGGCAACCATCAGTCCTGTGTTCCAATGGCACGTTGTGTTTGCTAATCCATGGTTATCATTTTAAAATGCTAATTGATCATTAGGAAACCCTTTTGCGATTAGCACTGCTGAAAACTGTTTTAACTACTGATTTAAAAGAACAATCAGACTGGCCTTCTTGAAACTAGTTCAGTATCTGGAGCATCAGCAATTGTGGGTTCGAAAACCGGGTCAAAATAGCCAGAAACAACATCAGTCTAATCTTGTTCAGAGAAATGAAGGCTATTCAATGTGAGAAACTGCCAAGAAACTGAAGATCTCGTACAATGATGCGTAATACGGAACATCATCAAAGATCACAGCCACTCAGGCTATGGTCTGTTTGCACTACTGTTGTCTGGTAGACGCAACCGAAGCATCGGGACACGCACTTCCAGACTCAAAAACAGTGTTTTCCCTCAGGCCATAAGGCTTCTCAACCAGCAACGCCGATCCATGATCATACTGATCACACACGAACATTCCAGATGCTCTGAAGTCCTTTCAGGTACTTTTACTGGGCATTAGAATATTCCTTTCCATGTACCATTCATAAGCATATTACACTCATATGTATCTATAATATTCTTCTACGCTTCTACCATACTGGTCATACTCCCCCATCCTACTCTTTCAAAATTGATTCTAGTTTGCATTTTTTTATGTGTATTTACACCATACTTTCCATATCTATTATATTCAATTCTACTACCAATATTGCTGCTAGGTTACAGTACTCTTTTAAAATAGCTGCTATGTACAGTGTTGTGTATTATTGCTTTATCCTCTTGCTATATTTTTGCTGTGTTAAGCTTATTGCACTCATATATATCTATAATATACAATAACTCTACCAATTGCTGCTAGTCTACACTGTTATGCACAGTATATTACTGCCATACTTGCAATATCTCAATGTTCAAATACTACCTAGATTGCTGCTTAATCAATAATGCTACCCAGATTGCTGCTAATTTACAGTACTCTTTTTTTGTTCTAAACTGCAGCCAGTGTACAGTGTTATGTATATTGTTGCTTTATTTTATTATTATTTTCTGTGTAGCTTTTTTGCTTATATACTCTTCTTCTTAACTCTCACTACGTAGTGGTCAGGTGCCATGTTGCAAGAATTTCATTGTGCAGGATGACGCTTTGTTGTTTGGTGCATTTGACAAACGAAACCTTGAGTACTCCCTTCACAGAACAACTCAAACAGGCTCTAACCAGAATAGCAAGAGCAGTGGGAGGCCCCGGTGCACAGATGTGCAAGAGGACAAATACATTAGAGAGTCTAGTTCAAGAAACAACCTCACAGGTCCTCAACTGACAGCTTTATTAAATTGTACCTACAAAACACGTCTCAACGTCAACAGTGAGGCGACTCCGGGATGCTGACCTTCTAGGCAGCGTTAATCCTCTATCCAGTGTCTGTTTTTTTGCCCATCTTCATCTTTTCTTGTTATTGGCCAGTCTTTTGGCTTTTTCTTTCCATTTCTGGCTAGAAGGCCATCTCTTCGTTCCCACTCTTCTATTGTGAGTCTCAGAATCCCTGTACTCTTGCCTATATGTTCTTTATTTTACCCAAGTTGTGAAGCCTCAGTGAATGATAATGCACTGCAACAAGGGCTTCATCCACCGGCCAGTGCAACAACACTGACATGTTCTTAAGTTGTTTTAAAAAAGCTCAGAGAAAGCAGAAATTCTTCACTAATGTCTATGAGAATAATGAATTACAAATGGTGGAGATTACCACAGCATCCATCGTTTTCTTATTCTGTCCCACACCAACTCGCAAATCCGGTATTCATTTCCCAGTGGCCCCGTGTCCTGGCACCAAGAGACAGCCATACTTAGCCAACTCAGTGGAAACCGAAAGGCTTGGTATTTTTGGGTAGTACAGTGGTGATTGACTGCAATGACAATGACATGAATCTAAAAGGTTGAACTACAATTAAATTCAACATGTTTGGTATAATGATTATCACAATGTGCAACATGTTTGGTAAAGTATAATGATTATCTAATTCACAATGTGCAGTAGAGTATTTGGAATATAACACAAGTTTTGGTAAAGAACAGACTACCAGCTATAATTTGAGGGTATTTTCATCTATTTTTTGTACATGATCCCCCATTTAAGAGGATCAAAAAATATTTAGACAATTGGCTTCACAGCTCTCTTGTCTTTATGCCAGTGTTTTTGAATCGTTAATGCATGCACAAGAGAACTGTCAATGTCTAGTCTTGTGTCTACGTTTTGCATTAGCATCTGGAGTGGGTTGATGGTGTCTAACTGACAACAAAAGGTTTAAAGAATTGCCAATTCAAGTCAAGCTGGCCATACTGATGCATTTAATTCTGAATAAATCGATCAGAGACATAGCCAAAACATTAAGCATGCCTAAATCAACTTCTTGGTAAATTAGGAAGAAAGCACTGTTTAGCTCATTAATGGTAAATTGGTTAGACCAAGGAAGAATTCTACAGTGGATGACCGAAGAATGCCCACCATAATGAAGAAAAATTACACAGAAAAAAAGAGAAAAACAAAAACATACAGAAACACATGAATATGAAGTAGAAATGTACAGAGTACTTGTTACGGATATGAGCAATATGCTGGACACTGATATGATCTGATCATTTAATGTCATCATCTGATCGTATAGTTATTAAAAACCATACATTCTCACATGACTTGGCCTGCTATAAACTCATTCTGTCGTCAATAAAGTTACTGGTGGAAATGTTCGTTGAGCCTGCAGCTACGATTGTATTCTCAGAGAAGCTCCCCCACACACCACACACACACATAATGGCACCTGCTTTCATTTTTACCCATTCATCTCTCAGTACTAAACTCTCTCCTCTGAACACATTTTATGTTGATCATAATGATTTTATAGTCAGCCATCAAGCTAGATATGTTTTCCGTAGTTAGCTATCTCCATAATATGGTTTCTGTCTATTTTATGTTGTTTAGTTGGCAGTTCCATTTCTGATGAAGCATTGATTTATAGTTTAGGTATTATGTGAGCTAATTAAGCCAATGCTTGAATTTTGTTATTACTCATCCCGCAATGTATTCTGAACAACAGATTATGACAAGATAACATAACAACATGGAAAAGTAAATGGCGAAACTAAAAATGTTTTGGCTTAGGCTAGCTGTTAGAAGAGAAAGGTATTGCCCTTCTTGAAATTAAACAGCTAGCCTTCTGGACGAACATCCATGCATTCATTAGCAGGTTTTGTTAATATAAGGATGATGAAAAACAGCAGTGTGCGATGGCCATTTGAGCTGTCAGGATTTTTAAACAGTCAACATGTTTTAAGTGAGTATATGAACATCACAATAGCACTGAAAGCGCCATTTCAGGTTTTCCGGATTACGAGATCGGCACAACCCCAGCATGAGGCACACACAGATTGAGAAAAGCATTCACAGTTAATGTCACAAATTGCATGACTTCTTTAACTCGCTGAGTGAGGAATGAACCTTGATAAAAGGAATTAGAACACTGCATTCTTTATAATGAGATCTCCAATGAGCTCGATTTTCCAGGAATAGACTAGAATCTATGTCTGCGAAACCGATATGTCAGTTAGTATTTTGGTTAGTGTTGTGTAAAACCATTCAGTTTTTTATCTAGGTGCTCAACTCTACTAGGTTTCACTTGTGATGATTTCCTCGTTAGCTTCAATGTTTTTCACCTGGGTAGACCCAGATGGTATTTAAGACTTCATGTGGTATTGAGAGCAACAACATCAGTTGCTTGTGGTAGTAACAACAGCAGTTGCTCTCCGCGCCTTATTCCCAACAGCTTTTAAAAAACCCTGCATTTTTGTATTCCTTTTCTCTGCTCTTGAACTAACTACCTATCCTAAATTTGTGTGGAATATTTTTGTTCACGTTTTTGGGTAGGGGAAATGTAATTGGCATTCTCTGGGTGTATTTTTAAAAACCCATTCTTATAAGACTATCACTGTGTGTCTTTACAGAACTTTAAATCCTGTTTTTTTGGTTGTCAGTGATTTATTAGTTTCCTGTTTTTGAGAAACAAGTTTATTAATGGATTAGTAGAGAACGTAACAAATTCGGGGCTTGTCCAAGATTGGTTTCCCATGAGTATGGTCCTTCATTAATTATTCCCAAATCCCATTCATTTTACATAACCCGTATTCGTTTGGTATAGTTTCTGTCCCTGACAACCAAACACGGGTTCATATGATTGGGTAATTCATTTTGAAAGTTGCATAAACAGCCAGGCTTTTAGGGGAAAGACCCGACATAAATACTGCATATAAGCCAAAACTGATCAACAATGCCAAGTATTTTGATGTCAGTGTTACATCTGCCCAGTCAAAAGCAGTTATCAAAGACTTGTTCAGTGCTGCTTTGGTGATAGGGTAAATCCTTCAGAGAGGCCAATGGGGAAAATGTTGCTGTTTTTGAAATGCAAATGAAACTGATTTTGAAGTAAAGGCAAAGTTTGCACTCCCAAATTAAGGCTTGAACTCAAGGAGAAACAAAGATCGTGCAGACAGACTAAAATGAGAAAAATGTGCAGCCAAGCAAAAGAAGTATGTGAGCATGCTCTTTGACTATGAGATTAAACTAAAAGCATTTGAAATCAACATATGCTATCCTACACCTTCAATAGAGTTCAACCTCGGTTGGAACAGCAGCATTGCACTGCCATTTAACAAAATGCTTGACATAAATTTTAATGTTTGAGCGGCTTGCCACATCCCTAAAATGCCTGTCTGAAATCTGCTGTTTGCTCCCTTAGAGTTCAAAGTTCTAAGTGTATGCAGCTTTATCTTTTGATCAAAGCTCAAATTATGAAACTGTTAAGTCTGCCATCCTTCATGCTTTTGAGTTGGTCCTAGGGGGTGTGCAGACATTTTTTTTTAAAATGTTAGTTTTTAGCTCTTGTCCAGAGGGACATACAATAATTGCATGCATTTTAAGAAAGCTATATGGATGTAACACACAGCTTAGTAGTGTGTGCATTCCAGTGAGTGAATTAGTTATTGATAAAAGTCAGTGCTGGAAAGAAGACCATGACTAATAATTCCGTAATTCCCCGTTCATAACCCACACTGTGTATAAACCGCACCATTAATTTTATAGTTTTATGTGTATACAAGCAGGAGTATTTATGGAGGACCAAAGGGGTCAAAATGAAATAATTAAATATATATAACTAAATAATTAATTAAATAAATATATAAGTGGCACATTAATATGACATATTTTTTATAATGCCCCTTTTAAAAATAATGGTATGATATTTCATTAAAATACATCCCATTCCCATTTTTTTTTTCATTATTGAGAAGTATTTCATAATATCATGGCCTTTTTCATAATATTGTGACCTATTTCATAATTTCCTGGTGCATTTCAGAATTTAATAACGTATTTCAACATTTTATGACATATTTCAACATTTATTGATCTATTACAACATTTAATGCCGTATTTCATTGCGTATTTCATGGTCCCAAGGGATATCAATGCAAGTGGGTGGTCTATAGCTGCTGCTCATCCAGCGACACTAGCTTCACCAACAGCTGATCGTTTGTGGGAATTCAAACAGGATTTTGCTGATTTATCTGCTAGCGAGCAAATGTATAAACAGTGCTGTCTACCTGGCAACACCTGTTCAAAACTGTGTCGAGAAAGTTAGGTTTATTTCAATGGGTGAGCAATGAATAACTACGAATAGTGACATTCCTATTAACAAACGTGAATGCCCCCAGGACACATAACGACATTAGACAGTATTGTGGGAACCATGTGAAATTCTGGATGAGTCTGTCTTTTGCTCCTGCTTGTGTTAGCACTACACGTTAGTGTAGCGAATATCAAGCGACCTGGGTATAATATTTTTATTTTATTTTCTGCCACACGCAACATCGATTTGCTTCCTCCGCGAGTCACACTGCCAAAACAGGTGTACTTCATTGCTGAAACAAGTGCCATACTCTGTTTAGCAAGTAACAACCCTGCGAAATTGAACCAAAACGTGCCCTATGAAAACGTCTGCTCTCTTAGAGAACATTTCGTAGACCCATTCCTTAATGTCAGCTCAAAAACAAGCAGACATTCTCTTTTTACTTTCGGTATTGGGTATAAAGATCCGGGGCTATTCCAAAAAGACCCTGGGCTCATTAGCCCCGAAAGCCCAGGCCTGCCCGCACGGGCAGTGACGACCAGCATTTTCGTTTGCTTTAGCATTTCTATTGTCAAATATGTACATAATAATAGTGATTTTGCCAGAAATGTCTTCATACAAACTTTGTAAATTGCTATAACTCAGTTCAACCGCTAATGCTGCAAAATCCTGTTTGAACGCCCACAAACGAGCAACTGTTAGTGAAGCTAGTGTCCCTGGAAGAGCCTATCAGCAGCTAAAGACCACCCAGTTGTATTGATTGACACGTCCCTTGTGATCATAAAATACGCTTTGAAATACAGCATTAAATGTTGAAAAAGGTAATTAAATGTTGAAATATGGCATTAAATACGCCATGAAATAATGAAATAGTTCATCATTTAAAAAAATACACGTTATGATAAAAATAAAAAGCTTAGGAAATACAATTTATTATTATTAAATATCATACCACTATTTTAAATATGGGCCTTATAAAAATATTTCCTTTTAATGTGCCACTTAAAATAATATATTTATTTAATTAATTACTTACATATTTAATTATTTCATTTTTACCCCTTTGGTCCTCCATAAGTATTAACCGCACCGATATATATATACCTCACTTGCCCGGAGAATTGCCCTTTCGCAAAACCCCTCCCCCAATATGTCCATGTCCAATCCTACCTTTGCAACCGGTCACTACTTGAAGGTCTGTCAAGCTTTCATCATTAAGGCTCAAAATGGTAAAACGTGTCTTCGCTACGGTACCTGCTGCAAATCCGACCACAGGTACCCGAAAAGATTAGGGTGACTTCTCTTGGGTTATGAAATGCTTTCGCCAACATTTACACATAATTATTCATTAGACAACAATGTTATCTAATGCTGATGTTATAGATATTTGTGCAAAAGTGACCATGAATATGACTTCCTTGCTAGTACTACGTTAGCTAGATAGCTAGCTACCTCTAATATTAGCTTGTTACCTCGGGGCACTCGTAGGCTTAACTTTAATAGGTGACTTTCTGCTTAAATTGATAGGATGATGTTGACTGATAAGAGTGTAAAAATAGCTATATTAACTTACCCGGCATTGCAGGAGCATGACTGGTCCACAAGGCTGTGCTGGTCGCATTTGTGTTCATGGGATTTCTCATTCTTTGATTGAGATCTGTATGCTTGTTTCAATTATTGTGTCCCTTCCTTGTTCATCTGCATATTGTGAACATATCTTTCCACTGCATATTGCAATCCCTCAATTGCATATTGCAATGCCTTGATTTGGAGGATATCGCAGAGGTATTGCTTTCAAAAAATCACTTGCTCTGACTGGTAATATGCTACTTTTCCCAGAGACGGTTCTAGTGATTTGGGGGCCCTAGACAGAGACTGGTTGAGGTCCCTAAATTATGTATTTCTTTACCTTCTAAGCCATACCGACAGCAATGTGAACATACCTTATTTTTTTATGGTTGATTGGAAATGCCGCTTCCTAAGACACTTGCATTGCTGCCCACCCCTTTCTGAAGAGAGTAAATCAACAAGTTGAAAAATTATTTAATTAAGTATATATGCTGCCATATCAGCAACGACTACAGTAAGTCATGTTGTTCAAGTGTAATGTTGCTAAATTATGATCAATGCATTCATATACCTTGCTCTCTTGTAGGTTTTACTCCCTCTTTAATGTCCTTGTTCTGGTTGTGCTTATTTCTTTCTCTCTCTCTCTCCTTTAATGTCAGGGTTCTGTTGCTTTCTCTCTCTCCTTTAATGTCCTGATTCTGTTAATTTTCTCTCTCTTTAATGTCCATGTTCTGGTTGTGCCTTTTTCTATCTCTTTCTCTCTTCCCCTCTTTAATGTTCTGGTTCTGTTCATTTTCTCTCCCTCTTTAATGTCCTGGTTCTGTTTTTCTCTTTCTCTTTCCCTCTTCAATGTCTTGTCTCTGGTTGTTTATTTCTATCTCCCTCTTTAATGTATTGTCTCTGGTGGTGTCCATTCGTGATGATGGTCCATAGTGCTTTCTTCATGGGCTGTCAATGTCAAATTGTCTTCAGGAATAGCTGCAGCCGCTAAGCTATTCACATTAGTAGTACTAGCCGCAGCCGCTAAACTACTACTATTGCTAACATTGTTGGCAGAAGAAAAAAAAGGGGTCACCTTTGGGAGGGTGGCAATAAAAGTTTTGTTTTCTCCTTCTTCTGTCTTTTTGCTGTACTGCTAACATATAATCGTTTCATAATTTCCCAAGTTACCTATCTGTCTCTCTTACTGTAGGCTAACTGATTAAGCTACCTAACGTATTTCGTGCTGCTGGGCTGAGAAACAATATGGGACAAACCATTTGAGTAAGATGGGGGGTTTGGGTTCATCTCACACATGAATAATGCAATGGAAGGCAGGATATAATTTGTTTACATGTTTGGGAGAAACATAAATATGAAAAATAACATACTGTACTATATTTAATATTTTTGAAAATTTTATTTAGAATTTTCACCGGGGCCCCAGGCACTCTGGGGCCCTAGGTGGCTGCCTACTTTGCCTAATGGTAGCACCGCCTCTGACTTTTCCCCTCCGTGCTTGGCTATTTACAGAAATTGCCGCTTACAAAGAAGAGCAGCTTCACGGGCATTGCAACTGGAACTAAGATAGGTGGGACTTTTGCGAAAGGTCAATTATGACTCGTACATACATTGTACATTAATATTAAACATCTGTCATAGAGCGGTACCAAAATTAATATGTTGAAGAATAAAATATGTTTTTGAAAACACTGTACCTTTTTTTTATTTCAATGAGCTGTAAGCCATAATTATCAAGATTGAAACAAAAAAGGTTTGAAATGTTTCACTTTGTGTAATGAATCTAGAATATATGAATGTGTCACTCTCTGATTTGAATTACAGAAAAAAATGAACTTTTCCGCGATATTCAAATTTTTTGAGATGCACCTGTACAGTGATGATTACGTGTTCCCTTTTTTTGAGCATTGTATTTTAGCGTTTTTGTTCAAGTAAAATCCACAAAATAGGTCCCTCAATAGTCATTTAACTCATGAACTGCATAATCTTTCTGAACAGTGTTTTCTTTTTAACCATGTCATTTTGCATAAATGAAAAAAACAAACATGGCTCTAATTTGCAGCCTACAGGAGGAATTACTTGTACATTAATTTCAGTGCTAACCACCTGGATGTCAGTTATGCACTCTACTCAGGACTGAAGAGTCCTTCCCTCCAGCTTGATAGCTTGACTCATACTCCCTATAAAACCTCACGGCAAAATGCTAAACTGGCTAGTTTCTGGTTCTTTTGGCATTTTCCCCATTCATTTTTCCCATAGTAGATTTTTAGATCCAGTTCAAATAAGGTTTGTGTTTCGCGTAGGATTACACCACCACGCTGTTTTGATAACTGAGTAAATATATATAAGACAAGGTGACTTATATCAATATATTTGCCTAAAAGTAGCCAAAAACGACAGAAAGCTAATTTGCCACTAATGTGGCTATCTCAGTGAGCTATACTTACGTTCGACATCATCACCAAGTGCAGCCTGTGGTAGCTGGAAAATACTGTTTTTTGTCTTGTATCTTGTTAGCTACACTCACCAGCAAAAGATAAACTTCTAACCTTCACTATTGCTGCACTTCTACTTATGTCCACACTTGTAGTCGTCTTCTGCCCTTTTAATGCTCATCCATAAAAATTACATTATGGTCTGAAATTAACAGTAACGTTGACAAACTAAGCTAACTATTAGTAATATTTCAATAAGTAAAACAAAACATTATATTTGTTACTGCACTGCTAGCTCGCTAATGGCAATAACTAGCATAGAAAGAGGACAGAAGAGATCTAACACTACATTTCAACAAAACAGCACAAGGATTTCGGAATGATCGCACTGGTCAACGTTAGCTAAGGTTAGAAATGACGTAGAGAAGTTTACTTCAGGGAATTGTAGTCTTACGATAGGTATGCTATTTTGCTAATTAGCATGTACACGTTTGTAGGGGTAATTTAAGCAAATATGTTGACATTCGTCACGACACTGTCATATTTTAAATGGAAAATGCTGCATAGGGCACCTTTAAATCAGTAAATAATTCCTTCCTACATAGCTAGTGACTAAGCTAGACAAGCTGGCTAAATCTACAGCGTCTGGCATGATCAGGGGGGTATTCCATCAACGCTGCTAATGAAATTCGCGCTTAATTGAATGAACGCCAACTTCCACTTAAGGCTCAAGCCGTTCCATTAACACAATGTAGCCGTGTCTTGTCAATGTTAACTCAAACCAGGCTTGAACAAGCTTGCTTTGTGCACGCGCACGGAGTACATAAGCAGCCCAGAACAAGCGATCATCAAAATTAAGAGACTATGTCGCAAAAAAAAGAAGCGAAAACTAGAGCGGTGATCTTCTCAACAGCGGAACAAACCCTGCAGATGGGACTTTATGAAGAATTTCATAAAGTGCAGATGAAATGCGTAAGTCATACTAGCCTACTTATTGTTAAATTTTTTTATGAATGAACATTCAGATCACTAGATAAGACTGGCTATATTATCAGGTTAGATTATATCAGATTTGTGATCAATCAAAATTAATTAGGCTAACTTATGTGAACTGACAACTACAATGCATTTACTGTTAATTAGCCTAATTCTGTGAGGCTTGAAGCCTTTCTGACCTAGTAACCCTTGGCCTATATTAACTCTCCGGTTACATCTCAACAGGGGCCAACTGAATAGCCAAAAAAGAACGTGGCAACAGCTTTGATATTAGATATCAGGCAACTTACATCGCATATAACCTGACAGCATAGAGGCTGACCAATGATGTGGCACACTTTGCTTGGCAGAGCATTCATTTTAAATTGCTCAGCATGACTGAGAAGAGTTGATGCAGTGGTGTCTTTCAAAATGTAAATTCCAGTTCTGAATTATCTCAACATTGCTCACATTCCAGAATAATATTTTTAACTTTGGGTCTGACATTGTGTGAGGTTTCAAATCTGGTTGGATTTGGAAAGATTATTGAAAGATTTCCGAATTACATAGTCTGCCTCCACAGGTCCAGATGGGGACTGGCGTGCACATGGGTACAGTCTTTTGTGCCTATAATATTGGGCAAGACAGAAAAAGAGGATTACGTTAAAACAGAGGCTTGTCAACCTTTAGGTTACTTTACATTTATTGTAACTGTCACATACCTGCAATTGAATAAAACGCCTCCTTGATTCTTTGTGTTTCAAGATGACCAGGGAAAGTGATGAAAATATTCAGGTACTGTGTTAGAGCAAGACATACCCTTATTTTCCGGAATGCAGTTTCCTTTGCAAGACCTTCAGTATCACCAACACTGTACAATAATGTCCCACATGCAAATAAACGCAGATCTATGCAGACAGACTGAACAGTGGTCAAGGCTTGTCTACGTTGAGTGTGCTTCCTTATGTGTGGTTCCAGGAGACTACATAGGTAAACTATGCTGGGCCTACTGAACCTGTACTTCTCCTACAGACACTCATTAGGGAAGCCCAGTGGAGAACTTCTGTCTCTGAAGACCCTTGGTGTAAACGCTCTGTGTAGAATCTGAGCGCCTCCATCCACAGGGTTGTTGAGGAATGGACATGCCATATTTGGTTGCAACTTGCTTGTTTTTAGATGCACTGCTTATATATGTGAATCTCAAATCGCATACTTGCATACTATATAGTATGCCAGAATAGTATGCGAGAAGATTAGTATGTCTCAAACCATTGTCTGCTGATAATAGTGTGCCAAAAGTTCCGGGATGGTCTACTATTTCTGGTGGATTTTCGAAGTATGCACCCATGCACGCTTTATAGGGTAATATACACCACAACTACTTGCGTAGTGAAAGAGGAGGGGTTTCCACGATTCTCTCGTATTTTCACTTGATGAAAAAGTCAGTTATCGTCACCTATTTTGATAGTTATTGCATCAATGTCGAACATTCTTGTGCCCTGAAATTAAATAGCTTTGGCAGTGTAAAGTTTGTCTTTAGTCTCGCTAGCAATTGCTTAATTCTTATGACTATTCCAAGTACTAAGACACTAGTATTACTGGCTTATAAGCTTTTATAACGGCCAGTGGCAAAAGCTATACAGTTCATAGATGCTATTTGTGGTGGAAGTAAACTTCGTAAGAAACCTTAATCAGTTTACCACAATGATTAATGGTGTCTAGCTAAATATTCAAACTTGGCATGATATTAATGCAAGACAAAATGTAATGTTGAGACACAATATTATGACAATGTAGGTCCCATTCAGTTCCAATATGCTAGCTTACTATATACTAAACAGTACGTACTTTACCATCATCCGTGAAATACTTGTAGTACGTTGTATGCGATTTCAGATTTAGCCATAGTCTAGGCCTGTCAATTAACTATTGGCTTTTGAAGACAGTGAAAGTGGTAAGACATGCTTTTCTTACCTTGTTTATTTCTATAGATATGTTCTTTGGAACTAAATTAAACATGTCAATTCATGCTTGGCCACAATGACAGAAAAAAGTCTGAACTTATGATTCTGAAAAGAGCCCTGAAAAGAGAATGTAGGAAAGCGGAACATAAGTGGAGGAAAACTAAACTTCAAATTCACTATGACATCTATAAACAAAGCCTTGGTAGCTTCAACAATGAGTTACGCAGGGCCAGACAGCAACATTTATCAGGAATGATCAGCAAGAATATCAACAATGCCCGCACTCTATTTGTCATGGTCGACAAGCTTACAAACCCAATAAAGCAGATAGCATCAGAACTCATGTCCACTGTGAAATATAATGAATTTTAATTTCTTTAGTGAAAAAATTAAAAGTATTAGACGGACCATCAGAAATACACAGTCTAACAAGGACACTACGACCAGGGTTGGGTAGGTTACTTTTTACATGTAATCCGTTACAGTTACAAGTTACCTGTCCACATTTGTAATCAGTAACGTAACTTTTTGATTACTCAAACTCAGTAACGTAATCTGAGTTCTTTTAGATTACTTTCATTTTAAGAGGCATTGGAAAACAAATAGGAATAGCCTATAACCAACTGAACACCTTTTGCAGGATCAATCAATGTTAGAGTTTACATAGCTGGCCAAAAACGGAATTTGCATTTTACCTTATGGGTTGTGTAGGCTACAGTGCCTTTGGAAATGGGTTTCTAAACCATTGCTTTCTACTTCAATATGATTGGGCTACATCTCTACATTACACGCTAAAGGTCTGTCAGATATTCAGTCATTCCAATTAATCCAATAAACATCGATCTTCCAGAATCTGACTTTTTATCTGAACATAACCCAAAATCTAATGACGCTTGTTTTATTCATGTTTTTAATTGCTTCAAAACATTGTTGAAAAATAAATGACAATTAATCAAAGGGTATTGACATTGTTGTATATAAAAATTCAAATATCCGTAGCTTTTCGCGCATAAACTAAATCTGCAGTAATCTGATGATTTGCTCCACAACCAACATTGTCAAAATGTTGCAGAAACCCCCGGCACGTGAATGCACGTTTGCAATCGTGAACACTCGCATAGAAACAAGATTTACCCTCGCTAATGTAACCTGCGATTATTATGGCCACCAGTGATGGATTTTCAAAATGCAAATGAAAGAAATAAACAGTGATTATAAACCTGCACTCTTAGCTTAAAGTAAATGACGTCAGCAGCCAATGACAACCAATTAACACAATTTTCAGAGATGCAAAGCAAGCAGAATCACATGGCCTACCTGTATGGACGGAGTTGATGTGGCCGCGTCAAATGCAAATAATCATCCTTTGGCAGAGTACTTCCCAACACACTTTTTCTCCTCAAATGTCGTGGTAAATTCCATATAATGTTTCATCTTGAAGGCAGCACCACGTTACAGCTATCTAACAAATAGTTGCCTAATCTATTAAACAATTCCTGTATAAGTTCTTCGGTGCAACTCGTCCTGGCTGTTGTTCGGTGCATTTGACAAATAAACCTTGAAACTTGAAAAAGATATAACACCAGGTAGGCCTATTGCCTATCATTGTTCTAAGAATTATGCGTAGAGTAGTTAACTAAATAACATTTTATATAACTCGGCTAATATTATTGAAGATATACTCTGTTTTACCAGCCATCCAACCAACCAAAACCGGAGAAATTTAAATTAGCGCTTCCTCCGTCACTAAACTGGTTATGCGCGTCCACCTTTCCGCGCATGATGATCACACACACAACTGGGGTGCACAATTCATATTTTGGTTCAAATAACGATGTTTTCATAACATTAAATAATAAACTCAAACATACAACGTGTCATAATTATTTCGTGCACCTATTCTTTTTCAATTGATGTAATCCAAAAGTAATAAATTTTTTTCAAAAGTATCTATAATCCGATTACAATATTTTTGTTGGTAACGTAACTGATTACAGTTACTGTTTTTTTGTAATCCGCTACTCCCCAACTCTGAGTACGACCACCAAGACATAACTTGGTTATTATGTCGCAATTTAATACAATTTATCAAAAATCCCTGGAAGAAACAGTTAGACATCTTAAAGCTTCCACATGTTGTCTCGTCACACTGCCATCAGACTTTTTTAAAACAATTTTTAACTCTATAACAATGGACCTACAGCTAATGGTAAATAGCTCTCAGCAATCAGGCCTTTTACCAACGTCTCTAAAAACAGCTGCCATTAAGCCCCTATTAAATAAGAGAACACTGGATGCATCTATAATGAACAACTATAACCTGTATCAAATCTCCCTTTTATAGCCAAGATCATTGAGCAGGTTGTCTTCAATCAACTCAGCAATTTTGTGACCTCAAGTGGTCTCTTAGACAAATTTCAGTTAGGCTTCCGACCTCACCACAGTACTGAAACTGCCCTGATTAAAGTTATAAATGATATACGGCTGAATAATGATTCAGATAAAATTACAGTTCTGGTTCTAATAGATCTCAGTGCAGCGTTTGACACTATAGATCATAGAACACTTATAGATAGGCTGGAAAATTGGGTAGGACTCTCCGGGAAAGTCCTTGATTGTTTCAGATCTTATCTAGATGGCCGGAGTTACTTTGTCACCATTGGTAATCATGAATCTGATAGGGTGGCTATGACATGCAGATTTCCCCAGGGATCAGTTCTTGGACCGCTTCTGTTCAATCTCTATATGCTACCTCTGGGCCAAATTCTACAGAACAACAGCATTAACTACCACAGCTATGCCGATGATACTCAAATATATATGGCTCTCGAACTGTATGACAACAGCTCAATAGACTCTCTGTGTCACTGTACAGAGCACATAAATACCTGGATGAACCAAAATTGTCTACAATTAAACCAAGATAAAACTGAGATTATTGTGTTTGGCAACAAAAATAAAAGAACAAGTATTAGTAAAGAGCTGGACTCGGGCCCTTCTCGAGCCCTTAAAACCAGGGATCAAGTGTGTAATCTTGGTGTTCTGATAGACTCAGACCTCACATTTAACAGTCAAATCAAAGCGATCACCAAAACAGCATTCTGTCATCTTAAAAATATACCCAGAATCAAAGGCTAGGTGTTCCAAAAAGACCGAGAAGCTCATCCATGCTTTTATCTCTAGTAGGGTTGACTACTGTAATGGCCTCTTAACTGGACTCCCCAAAAAGACTGTAAAACAGCTGCAGCTGATTCAGAATGCTGCTGCTAAAATGTTAACCAGGGCCAAGAGAACAGAGCACATCACTCTGGTTCTTAAATCTTTGCATTGGCTTCCAGTCAGTTACAGAATAGATTTCAAAGTGGTGCTTTTAGTTTATAAATCTCTGAATGGTTTAGGACCCGAATACATTTCTGATATGTTTGAAGAATATAAACCGAGCAGGGCTCTTAGATCCATGAACACAGGTCAGCTTGTAGAGCCCAGAGTCCAAACTAAACATGGAGAAGCTGCTTTCAGCAGTTATGCTGTACACAACTGGAATAAACTACCAGAAGATCTTAGACGTGCCCCAGATGTATCCATTTTTAAATCCAGGTTAAAAACTTCTCCTTTCACGTGCCTATGACTGAGCACTTAAACATAACCACACTGTTTAGCCTTACAGCTTTTATAGCTTCCTATGTTTTTATCCCATTTTTATTCTTTTTATATTTTCTTATTCTATTTTTTCATTATTATGATGTTTTGATGTTTTCATTTGAGTATTTGTTTTTATGCTGTTGTACTGTTATATTTTTTTTCCTTTTTCTTTGTAAAGCACATTGAATTGCTTTTATGTATGAATTGTGCTATATAAATAAACTTGCTTGCTTGTTTGCTTGAACACGGACATGACAAAAGTGATACGAGCAAGAAAATACACAGAACGGTCTTTTGGGATTCTGTTTCAGCCAGTTGGACATTCTTTGAAACAAAGCTAAATTACTCTTGACAGTTAGCCTGTGAGGGAGCAATTCAGAGGAATAAGTTACCTTGGTTACTGAGCAGGGACTCCTATAAGCTACAGTAATGGAATGGAACTCTAACTTAAATTAGCCAGACGTAACGAAATAAGCCTGAATTTTCCTTTATCTGCCTTCATGGAATACCCGCCAGGTAGCTTAACTTGTTTGTTGTTAACATTCTTCCCCTAAATTTCGACTGACTGATATCAGTCTGCTGTACATAGCTGACACAGAAGTCACCGCCTTACCTTACTGCAGGTGTCATGGCAACAACAAACAGATGACTTTGTGAAACAGCTACTTACCAACTGTAGTTAGATAGATAGCTTTTGAGGAAGATATTTAATTTTTAATTAGTTTCACCGGTTAGCACAGTCCCTTACATTTTCTATGAAATATATAGACTTTTGTAGATATGCCTAGTTTTGTTGCTGGTTTACATAACAAGGACAGTAATACAGGTAACTAAGAAAATCATGCTAGCTTTCATGATATTTTCAAAATTTCTAAATACTAATAGTTGGGGCACAAAACACAAACTAGTTTTAAAATGTCACGACTAAGACATTATTATTAAATAATGTAAAGAAATAACAATTTACAGTTACTGTTTCAGAGTTTGTTTTTTCCAGCCTCTGTTAGGCATGCCGTCCTGTCACTTGAGACTCATGTTAATCTCCTACAATAAGCGATGGACAGCGCGTATGTGTGTATGGGTGTGTATGTATCAGTGGCCTTTCAACATAACTGTTGCCACAAAAAGCAATGCACTGTGCCCCTGTGTATGTAGTGGTCACCCATAAAATAAAAGTAGTTTATTATAAAACTTTTTTTTAACACTTCCACAACCCTTTACCTCCTGCGACCCGACCCACCATTTGAGAAATGCTGATCCAGACCAATGGCATCAAGGCCCCGAAACGCTAGTAACCAGAGTTATGTAACTCCGCTTCTATGAGTCAGGGAGCTTTGCTCCTATTGATTTTATTTCAGCTGCACTTGGCAGCTCAGCCTGAGAATTGGATTTTACGCACTCTGCTTCAGCCAATGAGAATGCAGCCCCTATAACAGAAGAGCAATGCCGCCATTCGTCCTCCCGAATAAACTTCAGGCAACTCTAGGGGTCTGGCTCTGCTTCACTCTTGAGTTACATAGACTATGGGTTAAACATTTTTGAACCCCTCAATTTTTCCAGTTTTTATTGAAATTCAGTTTCATGTCTTAATGCACTCTGATATTAAGGCATACAACATATAAACAATTGTAAATAAAGATAATGGAATTGCTTTACTTTCACCCTTATGCCTTGTTCATCCCAAACTAGCTTGATAGCGTTTAAGTCTGGAGACTACTGGCCATTCCATGATTTGAAGTTCTAAGGTAGTTCTGTCATAGCCTGGATGTATGTTTTGGGTCATTATCTTGCTGTAGGATAAACCCCTGACTTGCTAGGTGTACATCAGAAGGTATTGCATGGGGCTGCAAAATGCTGTGGTAGGCGTTTTGGTTCAGGGTACTGCTCAATCTGTGCTAGTTGCTGACTGGGTCCTGCCAAAGGGCCCCAGACCATTATGCTTCTTCCTACTTGTTTGACACTTGGTGTCACACACTGAGGAACCATCCTTTCAGCTACTCCATGATGTACAAAAACTCTGCGTGATTAATAGAGGATTCCAAATTTTGATCAATCAGTCCATAAGACCTTCTTCCAGTCTTCAGCAGTCCACTGGTGGAGCTTCATGGCCCAGGCAAGCCTCTCATTTTATTATTCCTCATATTCCTCCCATTTTCAAGTGCCTTTTGATGGTGTAGGAACCTGTACTCATTATCACTTTTGGCTTTCTTTGCAAAGACCTGTACTTTTAAGGGTTATAGTGGTGTCTGTCTTCCTTTTGTTACTTGCCTTTTTCCCTGCATTATGATAGCTGTGTACTACTACCTGCCCTACAATACAGTCCAAAAAATGCTTATGAGAGTTTAGTAACACAGCATGTTCCAATGCAGCTTTTATATTGACAGAAGGTTTGTAAGTAGTCAACAATAGTTGGGACACAAGAAGACGGGCATCTCTTCTGATGATCACACATCCCTCATCTAACACCAATCATGGACTGGGCGAGAGAACCCAAGCAAGTCCACAAGGTAGGATTGGATAAAAGGGGAAGGCGTTGACCAAGACGCTGCCTCGCAAATATCCTCCCCTCCGACACCCCGAAACAGAGCAGCTGATGCAGCCACAGCAGGAGTGGAATGCTCTCAGACCGAATGCGTGCCATAGCATGCCAAAGCATGCACTGGGCACAGCCAGTGGAGATGCTCCTCTCCATTTCCCCGCAAACACTTTGGAGGTAGAAACAGCCTGAGCTGCTTCTACCTCTGCTTTCCCGAACTGGCTCCACAATGTGTAAACAATATCTGGGTGCACCATCCACTCACTGGTCCTAGGACCCCCTCGAGACATGAGGTCTGCTCCGACATTGAGGTGACCTGGAATGTGCGAAGCCGGCAACAAGCAAAGGTGTTTCTGAGCCCATTGCCACCGTTCCTCCATCAATCGATGGAGTACAAGAAATCTGACTCCTCCTTGGTGATTGATGTAGCCAACTGTTGTCTGTCCACAGTAACACATCACAACTCTGAATCATAGGGGTGAAGTGGCACAATATCATCAGGAGTGTTTTTAGCACCAGGCCGTTTATGTGTACCCCTGACGGAAGCCAGACACCATTTATCTCTTGCCCCTACCACGTTCTATGTGAGAGGACACCCTGCCTAAAGGGACTCTCCACTAGGTCAGATAGCGTTTTAGGAATGCGGGCCCTAAAACTGCCTTCGACGATGACGGACTAGGTCCAGTCCAAGCTGAGTGAATCACCTTTGCATCTTGCGCATGTGCAGAAGACCTAAAGGAACAACGGGATGCCCTGCCGACATGAGCCATAGCACGGACATGACCGAGTTCAACTGGCCAGAGTCAAGAAACCAGACAGGGACGTACGCTTAGACTAAACTGAAAACACAATGTGACAGCACTCCCTAAGGGAGCTGATCGCTTAACTGATCATTTCAAAGAAAATAGGCTCTTTTCTGAGGAAGTAATTCAGAGATTCAGTCTTTATTGCATTAACAAACACAGTTGCCTCCTTTCCCAACCCAGGGTTGGAAGGGAACAGGAATTGCTGCTCTCTCCCCCTCCCCAGTCAGTCCCCAACAGACAGTGCCCCACAGGGCATGGGCCAAACTGACAGTGCTTCTGGCCCACCATCTGGCAGAAGAACCTGGACGAGCTGTAGAGCACTGAAATTGTGGCGGACTGAGACCTGACTTGTGAAAAGAGCTGAAGAGTCTCTCAAAGATGGCATCCTGGACCAAGACTGTCTTTTTGAAGTAACTTTGCAGCCTTTTGTGAAGGGACTTCTTTGGCTGCTTTAGCACTGTGTGCCTGGCCTTTTCAGCAATCCCCTTCTGGAGAGTTGCCTTAGGCATATCAAGGTTATTGGGGTGGTCTGTTCTGAGGCACCAGCCAATTTGGCCCGGTGCCATGACATTTTGAATATACTGTGTAAAAAACTAACATGGTTCTAATTAATTTGCAGGGCACAGGATAAATAACGTGTACATTACTATCAATGGTAACCACCTGAATGTCAGTGATACAGTCTGCTTGGGACTGAAGTGTTCTTCCCTTCCCCTTGATAGAGTGATGCTGTCTGCAATTTGGGTTGTTTATTTTTTATCTGTGGTCAATTGAGTATGTTAAATCACGCTATGGTCCTACTGCTTTACATAAAAGACATATTGGCATACTTGTAATACTTGATTGTGAACCATCTTGCTTCTTAAGATAATTTCACACCAATTAAATGAGTAAATAGGCCCTCCTTTAGCTTGCTAGTTAATGACCTAGACAAGCTGGCTTATCTACATTGTCCGACATGAACAGGTAGCTTAACTTGTTTGTTGACATTCATCCCCTGAAGTTGGAGCAACTCACATCAGTCTACTATCAGTCCACTGTGCATAGCTGCTGTTGACACGCCGCATTACTTTAATGCAGGCATCACAGCAACAAAAGGCAGCTTTCTGTGAAATATCTACAGTAGTTGCACAGCTGTTGAATGAGATATTTAACTTGTTCTATATCGTGAAGCTTTGCCAATAGGCAGTCACTGAAGATTTAAATATGCAAATCACCTTGCTCATGGCCATCTGCCCCATGGCTATAAGTAGGGTCTTCACACCCCGCTCGTTCTCCCTTTTTTCTTCACAAGAAAGGTTTAATATGCAGTCTTCGGTGATTCCCAATGAGCCAAGGATGGCTTCACCATCTTCGACCGCTGGAGTAGTCTCTGCTAACCCGACTCTTCCTCTTCGGAGGAGGTGGTCGCCCCCCGAAGGACAGGAGTGTCGACCCCCCCAGCAGTGAAGGAGGACTTCTTCGCTGCCACCCGGCGCCTGTGCATTTCTATGCCGGTGCCTGCGCCGGCGAACGGGGAGGATCTCCTTGAGGCCGCCCGCTGGACTCGGGCTCGCTGTCCGACGCCGACTACTGAGGTCCCTTCGCTTCGCAAGTATGCGGAGGAAGCGTGGGTGGCCCCCTTCATGATCCGGGGCACGGTTAAGTTCCACCTCGCCTTCACCACGGTGGAGGGTCGGCTGGAGACTTTAAGTAAGGGCATTCCGCCCCTGGACCTCACCCTGGCAACTTCCCTGGTCCCGGGCCTGAGCACCTGGAGCGACAAGCGTCCAGCTCTACCGTCCGTGAAGGGCTGTGTCTCCGCCAGCCTGGTGGAGAAGCAGTATGCCCTGTCTGTGCAGTCCCTGGCGGCCTACAACAACGTGGGCCTCCTAGCGGCGGCTATGGCCGAGATGACCGAGGGTCGCACCTCGTTATCCCCGGCTGAGGTGAGTGAGGTGGCTCGGGCTTCGGCGGCCATTCTCAAGCTCTCAAGAGGGAGGAGCGTCTCCGGCTGGGTCCCCTTCTGCTGGTTCCTACTTCCGCTTCGGCGTCCGCTGCTCCCCCCGAGGCGGTGGGTTCACGGAGACCTGGGGGTCGGCTTCGTCGCCGTGTACACAGTCGCCGCGTCGAGTCAACGGGCGCACCAGAGCCGGATGCAGCTCGACCAGTGCAGTGGGAGGTAAGGGGACCTCGCCCCCTGAGGTCGTCCCCTCCTCCTTGGGGGGGAGTGTCCCTCGGACGCTTCCCCACCCTGTGTGTGTGTGGTGGGGAGCTCCTCTGTAGTGATAAATAAAGGTTTGTGTTCACCTTATTTATCAGTGAGTGAGCCTTCATTGCAGCCTTCACTTCAGGCTGTTGCATGCCCGGTTAGGTTTAGTGAGCGGTCTTCCTGCCCTCGGTCTCTGACTGAGGATGGTGGTCTCCGACTCCATAAGTCTGTGGCTCCCCCTACTGCCGCCACTAGGGTGGCTGGTAGGGGTGGGGGCCCGGGCAGGGTGTTGTTGGGCGAGGAGGTGTTTTCCGCTCGCCCCACTGTAGTCTCAGGCCAGCTGCCCTCGGCTGCGTCACCTGCTGGCGCCTCTATCTCCATGGTTACGGCTGTAACCGATGGGGAGATGGACAGCTCGGCACAGGTGACGCATGCAACTTCCCCTCCCTTTCAGGTTGGCCCCGCCTTGGGCGGGGTGGCTGTTTGCGAACGGGCCCCCCGTGGCTGTCGGGCCAGAGGAAGCGTACGCTCTGTGGCTGGCTACAGCTCCCCAGCTGCGTGCTCGCCCGCTCTCTCTGTTTCACTCAGAATGGCGTTGGCTGTGCACACTACCGGACTGGTTGGACAAGACACTGAGGAAGGGTTATGCGCTGCAGTTCCACTGCCCGCCTCCCCCTTTCTCGGGGGTCGTAGAAACGGTGATAGTGTCCCCAGTGAAGGTTGCTGCCCTGCAGGAGGAGACTGCGGACCTTCTAGAGAAGGAGGCAGTGTCTCTGGTCCCGTTGGAGCAGAGGGAGAAGGGGCTGTACTCCTCTTACTTCCTGGTGCCCAAGAAGACAGAAGGCATAAGGCTGATTCTCGACCTGCGCGTTTTTTATGCGTGTCGAAGAGGCCATTTCGCATGCTCACGACGAAACGTCACTTGGAGTGCGTGCACCCCGGGGATTTTTGCGTCAGCATCGACTTGAAGGACGCTTACTTCCATGTTCCCATACTACCTCGCCACAGGAAGTACCTGCGGTTTGCCTTTCAGGGCCGGGCGTACGAGTACACGCGGATTCCGTTTGGATACGCGTTGGCCCCCCGCACGTTCACCAAGTGCGTGGAGGCGGTGTTGGGACCACTGAGTTGTCAGGGGGTCAAGGTTCTGGCCTACTTGGACGACCTTTTGGTTCTGGCGCACTCGGCGGAACAGGCCCGGGTTCACACTTTCAGGTTGGTGACTCAGCTCACTCGCCTGGGTTTTGCGGTGAACTGGAAAAAGAGCGCTCCTCAGCCCAGTCAACTGGTGGTGTTTCTGGGGCTCCAGTTATCCACTGTCTATGAGGGTGCGCGTGTCCGAAGCACGGAGGGTGGCCACTCTGCGGCCCTGGCCCACGTCCGACCGTTGCGCACGGTGTCGGTGTACACAGTCATGTCACTGTTGGGCCTGATGTCTTCGGCCCACGCGGTGGTTCCGCTGGGCCTGCTGCGCATGCGGGGCCTTCAACGCTGGTTTGTACGTCTCCGGTTGGATCCGGTGCGTCACCGACGGCGGTTGGTCAAGGTTCCGAGCTCTCTGGAGTCGGATCTGGCGTACTGGAGAGACCCGCGCACTCTCCTGTGTGGGGTTCCCATGGGCAGAGTGTCGGTTCGGGTCCCGGTGTTTACAGATGCGTCCCTGTCGGGCTGGGGCGAGACATGCCAGTCGCACTCAATCAGAGGGGTGTGGTCTCCGTCGGAGCGGCACATCAACTGGCTGGAATTGGGCACAATCCGACACGTGCTGCTGCGGGGTCGGTACGTGTTGGTGTGGTCAGACAATTGGACGGCGGTTGCTTATGTAAACAGGCAAGGCGGGGTCAGGTCCCTGCCCCTCCACCTGTTGGCGGTGCAGATCTGGGAATGGGCGCAGGTGCATCTCAGGTCTCTGAGGGCCCTGCACATTCCCGGAGAGCTCAATGTGGAAGCGGACTTGCTGTCTCAGGGAGGTCCCCGGGACGACGAGTGGCGTCTTCGTCCCGACATTGTAGTCGAGGTCTGGAGACGCTTCGGGAAGGCGCAGGTGGATCTTTTTGCGTCCCGGGAGAACGCACACTGCCCCCTGTGATTTTCTCTTTGAGCGCAAGACAGGCCACCGTTGGGCGTGTACGCGTTGGCTCATCGGCCGTGGCCGAGAGTACTGCTGTACGCATTTCCCCCTCTCCAGTACATTCTCCCTGTCATGTCTCAGGTGCGATCGGAGGGGCTGTCGCTCATCCTGATCGCCCCTTTTCGTCCGGGTGCCCTGTGGTTTGCGGAGGCAGCCCAGATGGCGGTGGGGACGCCATGGCCGATCCCTTACCGCCACAGGGCATTGTCACAGGTGAACGGCTCGATCAGGGCGTTTCCTGTGCTGGGCCAGCCACTTCGGGCCTGGCTGCTGAGGCGAGGACTGACTGAGGAGGTCGTCGCGACCATTCAGGGCGCGAGGGCGACTTCTACGTCGGCTAGTTATGCTAGCCGTTGGAGGATCTTTGCCCACTGGTGTGAGGACACGGGAGTTGACCCCCTTTGTTGTGACATGGGCAGTGTCCAGTCGTTCCTGCAGTATCTGTTTGACCAGCAAATATCCCCTGGCATGCTCAAGGTGTACGCGTGTTCGATCTCGGAGTGTCATGAAGGGTTCAATGGAGTATCTGTTTTTAGTCATCTCTTGGTGAAACGTTTTCTGGCTGAGTTCCGCCGTCTCCGGCCGGTGGCTCGGCGGACGTTGCTGCAGTGGGATTTGGCTTTGGTTCTGGAGGCGCTGTGTGACGCGCCGTTCGAACCGATTGATCAGATACCGTTGAGGATGCTGTCCCTTAAGATGGTGCTCTTGTTGGCTCTGACCTCTGCTAAGAGGATCAGTGACCTTTGTGTGCTGTCAATGCAGCCTGGCTGTCTTGCCATCAACGGCGATGGCAGCAGGGCAGTGTTACTCCCTAACCCGGCCTTTCTGCCCAAGGTGATTAAGGCGTTGTTTCGTTCCATGAAGATGGTTTTGTGGGCGTTTTCTCCCCCTCCCCATGCGGGAGCGGCGAAGGAGAGGTTGCATCGTTTGTGTCCGGTACGCGCTTTGGCACAGTATGTGCAGCGCACGGCCGCGGTGTTGACTGCACCCCAGCTCTTTGTGTGTCACGGTGGCCCCAAGGTGGTCTGTCTCACTAGTTGTGTGAGGCGATTGATCTGGCCTATAGGTCACGTGGCGTTCCTACGACTAAGGGGTTTGGAGCCCACTCCATACGTGGGGTGGCAGCCTTGGCTGCCCTGTTCAGGGGTGTGGGGGTGGAGGACATTTGTGCGGCCGCCTCTTGGGGGACGCTGACGCCTTTTGTCTGGTTTTACTTGCATGACATGGCTGCGCGTACGCTAGCTCACTCTGTGCTCAGTGTGGCTGAGGCTGGAGTGTGAGTTAGGTCCGTTGAGCTGCCGGGACGATGCATTTGACGTGGTTTCGTCCGGTGCTCCGGTTTGCCTGCGCGGTTTTGGGGCGGACGCTCGCATTGTGTGTGCTTGAGTGTCCGTCTGTGCGTCGAGTACGGGTCTTGACGTGTTGTTTGGGCTGGCCTCGGATGCTCCAATTCAGTTTTTACTGATTGAGGAGGTACCGGTTGGGTTGGTGCCGTGTGTGCATTCGTTTGGGGCTGTTTATCAGTGCTCAAATGTATGTGACTGGAGTGAGTGGGATGGAAGCGGCTCAGTGTCGTGGTTAGTGTTCCATGACTGAGCCGTCCTGTTCGGCACTTATCTCATTGGTGAGGTAGTAGACCGGCAGGGAGTACATCTTGGGCTCGCTCACTTTGCCCTAAACCAATAGGAGCGAAGCCCCTATGGGCAAAGCTTCACGATATAGAACGAAAGTTACTTTCGTAACTCCAGTTCTATGAGTGGAGCGTCGCCCATAGGGTTCATGCCCTGGCCTGTCTCTGACTGCTTTTCTTGTGAAGAAAGGTATGTCGGGAGAACGAGCGGGGTGTGAAGACCCTACTTATAGCCATGGGGCATATGGCCATGAGCAAGGTGATTTGCATATTTAAATCTTCAGTGACTGCCTATTGGCAGAGGGGTAAACCAATAGGAGCGAAGCCCCTATGGGCGACGCTCCACTCATTGAACTGGAGTTACGAAAGTAACTATCGATATCTGCTGCACCGGTTTGCACTATCACTTGAGATACGTATATCTCCAACAACAATAAGCGATGGGCTGCACTCACAAAAAGCAATGCACTGCGTGTATGTATGTAGCGGAGACCCTTCAAAGTAAAAGTTATCATAAAACTTTTAAACACATCCCGCGAACCACCAGTTGAGAAATGCTGGTTTAGGTTATGCATCACAGTACTGAAATGTTAACATTGGGGTTAGGGTTATTGTTATTATAAACAGAAATGATCAAAACAATGCACCCGTGTTGGTGAAGGTCGGTTGGGTTTCCGCCTGTCCACCATCTTCGACCACTGCCTTAGCAAACACAGTAAAGTTGCAATGGTTACAGCCTTGGTCATGTTGATACTGAATGTAATTGTGTTTTAAAAATTATTTTCTGCCTCGCAACATGCAGAGGGTAGGATCACAATTTTGCATAAACCACGTGAATCCATGGATCCATCCTGCGTTGTGTCAACAGTACAGGTAATGTTGTGTGGAATGTTTTCTTGGCAACACATTGCAATTAACTCCAGTGACCAAAATAGTCCACAGATCTCAAATCAATAGAGCATTATTGAGATGAGCTGAAAAAGCAGCAGAGAATTGACTCTGTTGTGTAGTCAGAATTGGATCCAACCCAATACTAGGTAGGTGTCCCTAATGAAGAGGCCACAGAGTGTTGCAAATTTTAGGCAACGATTTGGCTGATTGAAAGATTGTTCCAAAATGCATTTCACCAATGTCATAACGTTTTGGCACTCATCAAGGATTTTCAAATGTCAGGGTTTATTCTAAAGTTGTACCAACTGACAACCATTCCAGAGCTTGATATGGTGCCTGGCCTAATGTATCTTAAATCGTTGTGGTATGCTGATTTTGTTTTTGTGTGGGGTGCAATTCCAAATTATTTTTGAATTGTTGGCCAGAGAACTGTTCGTTTCCATTGAAAGGAAGCCTGTTGGTCTTTACAAGCTCATGATTAAATTAATAATTGACAGACCTGGCAACGCAGTCAAACTTTTTCGAGTACCAAATGTATGCGGCAAATTGGAAATTCAACTTGCACGCATAGCAACCCCCCCCCCCCAAAAAAAACCCATTTCTAATTACAAAGAACATAGAACATAAACATCTTTTTAACTCTGATATGATAAGAAGAACAAATGTTTGAAGCTATGATAGGAAACAGTGGGTGAGAACAAATTTTCAGGAAATAGGAAGTAATCTGTCTAGGAAAAATAGTTTGCTTGTATTGATCATGTTTGTAACAAGACTAAATGTCTTGAAAGTATGTGTCTTTCATTTGAATTACAGAAAAAAATCCCTGTTTCTTCAGCCACTGCAGCTTTTGGTGTTTCGGCCTCTACTGTTAGGGATACAAAACAATACAACAACACAGCTGAGCATGAGTGTTATTTATTCTTATAATATTTTGTATTGTTAGTATTCTGTTATTGTGATATAGTTTTTTTGTGTAATCACACAAATTATTTATTATTATTTTAAGGTACTGTCTGAACATACCCACCCCTTTCTCTCTGTCCTGCCTCTCTCTGCTTATCTTTTTGCCACTATTTGTCTCTTTTACTCCCTTTCTCTTTACTGTCCTTTGTTATCTCTCCTGCTGTATGTGTCCATGCTTCATGATCATAATCTGAGCCTTCTCTATTATCCATTTTATAGTCCCAATTTCTACAAAAACAGTAAGCTACTACAGCAAGTCTACTAAGTGCTTTTTATAGCTGGCCATTATTGATACATGGCTATAATGACTGCATTCCTGAACACACAAAAGCTCTAAAAAGTTTCTAGATTTGTTTGCTAGTTAGCTCGCTAGTGAGCTGACGATATCATTAGCTAGTTACTAAGAAGCCAGCTAGCTGCACATGTAGTTGCTAGGTGGATAGCTAAGGCGATTTAAAGTTTACTTAGCTAGCTAACATTAACTTGCCACTTTGCAACTTGATGTGCAGCAAGTTGGCTAGCTACAGCTCCAGAAAAAATTTAGACCACTGCACCTTTTTCTTTCCTTTCCAAAAAAGTTGAAAAGGAAAGTTTTGAGTGAGGAACAGAAACGTTCAATTCGCAGTGGTCTCTTAATTTTAACCCTTCTGTCTCTGTCATGGGACCCCGGTATCATGGACGATACAAGGAACTGACATGAGCTTTCATAATCACTGATTAAGAGTTCTTAAATGTTTATTTCCAAAAATGTATGGTACCGAAACATTCAAAAAAGCTAGAACTTTTTTTTTTTCGTGCATTTTGGGATTGTTGACGTGCTGTACGCTGCTTGCTGTTACCTACCTGGCTACCTGCCAAACTTTTTCGAATTTACTCTATATAAACTAATTGGTTAAATTCTACTTTAAGTGTTTACCAATGCAATATTTTTATCTGTTGACTTTTTACCCAACTACACCGGGACTCTATTTGGACATAATTAACGGAACTACTCACCCCTCCCTGAACACCCGAAGCTAAGTACCATTATTATGCCTTATCACTGTAATTATTGTAGCTATAACACGGAGGAGAACTATCGTCTTCAGTAAAAGATAGCAGAGTTAGAGGCTCGGCTTCAGACGCAAATGTCAGGCAAGGATTATGCTAGTGTAGAACCGGAAAAAGCTGTGTCTGTGCCACCAGGAAGAAACGACAGTGTTGTTAGCCCCCCGGCACAGCTCCTGCGGCCGGACAAGAACTTTCTCTTGGTCACTGGGAAGGAATGCCGTCGACCAGTTAAACCTGTGTCGCTGCTAGAGCCGACTGAGATTTTCAACACGTTTTCCCCACTGGAGTCGGAGTCATGGCCCGAGCCATATTCGGAGGGGAATGATCGGCAGGCATTTTCTACCGGTGGCCCGGAAAAACAGAAAACTTTAGTCATCGGCATTTCCATTACCCGCAGTATTAGACTAAAGAATTAGCCGGCGTTCGTTCACTGTTTACCGGGGGGCAGAGCCACCGACGTAGCCGCAAATCTGGGGTTGGTGCTAGCGAAGTCTAAAATTGGCAAGTATAGAGAGTACAGAGATATTGTTATTCACGTTGGCACCAACGACGTTAGGAAGAAACAGTCAGAGGTTACGAAGCAGAATATAGCATCAGCGTGTAAACTAGCTAGAAAGACGTGTCGGCATCGAGTAATTGTCTCTGGCCCCCTCCCAGCTAGGGGTAGTGACGAGCTCTACAGCAGACTTGCGCAACTCAATCGCTGTTCGGAGTTCTGCCCGTCGCAGGAGGTATAGTTTGTAGATAACTAGCTCTCTTTTTGGGACCCTCCCAGAAATAGGGCCAGGCCTGATCTGCTGAAGAGCGACGGACACCATCCTAGCTGGAGTGGTGCTCTTTTTTCTAGGAACATTGACAGGAGTCTCACTCCTATAGCCTCACCATGAGATAGGGTGCAGGTCAGGCCGCAGGCTGTTAGCCAGCCTGCTAGTATAGTGGAGTCTGTCGATAACATGTTTTCAGTTATTTCACACTTTTTTGTTAAGTACATAATTCCACGTGTTCATTCATAGTTTTGATGCCTTCAGTGAGAATCTACAATGTAAATAGTCATGAAAATAAAGGAAATGCATTGAATGAGAAGGTGTGTCCAAACTTTTGGCCTGTACTGTATTTCAATGAAGCATGGAGAAGCCCCAAAATTAGCTACTTTGGAAGCATGCGTTTCAGATATTAGGAAGTGGATGACAGAAAACTTCTTGCTTTTAAACTCAAGAAAAACAGAAATGCTCGTTTTAGGACCCAAGAAACAAAGAGCTTTGTTGGCAGATCTCACTGTGAACCTCGACGGCTGCATGGTCATATCCCAAAAAACTGTAAGAAACCTCAGCGTTACCCTTGACCCTGATCTTTCCTTTGATGAACATATAAAATATGTCTCAAGAGTTGCTTATTTTCATCTTCGAAACATTGCAAAAATCAGAAACTTTCTATCAAAAACTGATGCAGAAAAACTAATCAATGCTTTTATTTCTTCTAGATTAGATTACTGCAATGCTCTTCTTTCCGGTGACCCTGATAAAGCAATAAATAAACTTCAATTAGTGCTGTACATGGCTGCTAGAATGCTAACTAGAACAAAAAAATGAACACATTACTTAGGCCCACTGCATGGCAATTGGCTGCCGTGTGCTGAGCTGTTAGCTAGTACATGTGGGGAAATCTAAACCAAGCGATAAATTGATCAAAATGATTTTCTAATCTGGTAAAATATAATCTCATGGTTTTCTTACAAAAGGATAAGTGGTAGAATGAAGAAGCCACATGGTAAGTCTTTAACATTAAGAAAAACACGCTGTGTCCCATGAGGACTGAATTTGAATCCAATATAGTCTTAGCCTATAAAATGATGGTAGCCTACAAATGATGGTAAAACAGTCAGTGAGTTTATTCCCCACAATAACATTAGAGATATCTTAAATGCTTAACTGAGTTTGGTTAAATAATAAAGTTTTTCTTTGTGTTTACCAGTGATAACTAAGATAATACTTATTTTAAAACCGACGCCTGATACTCGTTAATGGAGTTTAAATTCTAAAATGGTAAATTGACAAATTAACAAATAGGGCAGAGTGTAAAAGTGTTTAACCCCCTGAGGATGGACTAGGCGCTGCCGCCCACCCCTGAGGCATATTTGCATAACAATGACATAGTATTACATATTTTCAAAACGGTTTGTGATAGTGAGATTCTGTTTTCTTTGCTGTTTTCCTGAGATTCCGCTGAAAACGCAGATGCGCTTTGTGTTTACGTGGCACATTTCCTGGTTGTCGTCATCCTGTCCAAATACAACCAAATCCTTGTGCACCTGACCAATGGATGGGCTGTTGAGTGACAGCATCCAATGGAAGGCTGTTGCTAGGCAAAATAGTTTATTTTACCCAATCAGGGGAAGGTATCTGTTATGTATTCGAGCAAATCAAAAGGTTGCGGGGTGGGACATAATAAGTTTTGTTTTCTCTATGTGCTGGAGGAGATGACTAGAGGAGCTGGAAGCAGTGCGTTAGTTTAGCTTAGCTAGCATGCTAACTTAGCATTTGCTTACATTGTGTCCTTGCGGAACGCTAACGTGTCGAACAGACAAAGAAAGGATATGTGTTAAACAGTTTCATAAGTATTATTAGTATGAAATGGCAAAACGTAAAAACACTTTTACTAAATGTAGCCATAGTCCGTTACGGTTTTCAAATGCTGGATAGCTGAGTTACCGGACAACAAAGGACGAATACTAACAACATGCTAACGCTAACGCAAGAACAGTCTGGTAAGTAACATCAAATAACCTATTTATCATGAAATAATGTAATACAAATGTGATCATTATAGATATTGTCTGCTTTGTGTATTTGGAATGGGAGAACTGTTCCACATTGCTGTTTGTGGTCTGATTTCAATGATAAATAGTGAAATAATTTTGGGTGTGATAAACATATTGGACTGTATGCACATAAGGTGAATTATTTCATTGTTCTCTTCACATTTATTGTGATACAATGCATATTTGTGTAAGAAAAAGGGTTTGAAAAGTGTTTTTGGAATGGCAGAGTAGTTCCACAAGGCTGTTTGTGGTCTGATTTCAATGATAAATAGTGAAATAATTATGGGTGTCATAAACCTCTTTGACTGTATGCACATAAGGTGAATTATTTCATTGTTCTCTTCACATTTATTGTGATACAATGTATATTTGTGTAAGAAAACGGGTTTGAAAAGTGTTTTTGGAATGGCAGAACTGTTCCACATGGTTCTGTGGTCTGATTTCAATGAAAAATGGTGACAAAAACATGTTGGACAAAAGGCAAATTATTTCATTTTTCTGTTCACATTCATTGTGATGCCTTTTCTTACACAAATGTGCATTGTGTTTGCACAGAACATTTGTATTGGGAGTATGACTCCGTATGGTTGTTATGGTCAGAATTCAATTCTATATAGAAAAAAAATCTGATTTCGCTTATGAAATTATTTACTTTATTGTGCATTTTTCCCTAAAATACTACCTTATAAGAACATTAACATGCATGCTTATATTAGCTGAGGTTCTTTAGAATCATTTGATGCCAAATACATGATGATCCATTTACATTACATATTGTTTATAAGCCCAAATATAAAAGTAGTGAAACCCAAAAAATTTAAAGCGTAGTCCCCAGGGGGTTAAGGTCTAAACTGAATTATTCATTACTGTACCTTGATTTTGGTGACATCATACACCTCTGTTTTCTGTCAACATCACCATTCTTAAGAGTTTTCTTAATTTCCACCCTAATGCTGGGTTGCTGTGTAGATATGACAAGCAAGTTTTTTTCAAACCACAACAATATTAGATGGGTAGGACAATAATTCTGAACAAATTTATTTATAAAGCCCTTTTTACATCAGCAGTTGTCACAAAGTGCTTTTACAAAAGACCCAGCCTTAGGATATCGGCTAAGTTGAAAGAATAACGTATCTTGCCACAGACAGTCTGAGGACCATGTCAGATTTTTAATGTGTGGAAACTTTAATTTCATATACATTAAACAATGCATTTGGCCTTTATTTGTGGCTCACCCTAACTGGGAAAGACAAGGGCTCCAGGAAGTGGGGCAGACCCACTAGGATGACCCCAAACAACCTTTCCAATTACATCAGAGTGGCCTATTGCGAATCGTTAAATTGGGTGTTCAGAATAGTCTCACCTGTGGTTATTTCCCCAACACAAGCATATTCAGTTTTGGGTTAATCAAACATTAAGTGAAGCTAAATATATTTTCCTCTCAATAGCTTTAACATTGAAATTTGTCGTTTTGAAACTAACTGAAGTGAGGGTAGAGACCTAAAAGTCATCCTCCATTGTTGATGGTAGAACAATCTTAATATCAATAGAACCACAGACACGGTCAAAATATGCATAAAAGTTGTGATTTAGGGTTTGGCTGACCGCCACTATTTGGAATAAAAATTTAAGTTGGATCATTTCTCTACAATTTAGGAGGTTAATGAAGACATTTTTGTGACAAGGTAGTTTGGCCATTGCCTGTGAAAGTGCTAAATTTGGATGCTGTAGATATGCTAATACAATTGCCCTGTTGCTGCCAGTACACCACTGCAACATGGGCCGGAGTCTTCTCCCTTACAATTTAGTTGGGCATGTGCCAAGAAATTACAGGAGTTTTATGAATGCATGATAGCCAATTTCGCAGACCTGTGAGAAGGTACTGAGGTAAAGTCAAATTTGAGAGCTGTTTAGCTATGTAAGATGAATTTGTCAATAGGTTATATGGATTATAAATCCTTAGCACAAGCACCCGTGTTGCACAATTGATGTCTTTGATTGTGTTTGTGACATGCTCCCTTTGTTTTTTGATGACTTTACAGTACGCAGCTCCTTATCGAATGGATTCTAGATCCATCCCTGCTACCAATTCTCTGTTTCATGTCCATCCTGAAATGATGGCCAGTGCAGGTTCAAGATGGCACCTCCTGTGGCCGTCATTGTGTGTCATTGTTCTGCTTTCTGCTTTCACTCGTGGTGTCACTTTCCATTGACTTACTGTAGTGAAAGCAGGGGGGAATGTATGATATGATAATTGATTATGACTGGAAAGAGCTGAACTGAGAGTTCAAAGCTAATCAAATTGGTAGTTACGAGTTTCATGAAAAATTTGTTTTTTCTGGTTTGCATAGTTATAATGAAGCATTGGCATCTGTTATGTTTCACATCTTCCATTCACAGGATTTGTTTTTAATTTGTTTATTTGTAAATTGTTTTGTTTGATATAAGGTCTAACATTTTAATGGCTGAATAGATCTAACCATTTTTGGTTTGGCTAAGCAAAGTCATGTCTGACAATCTTATTCCACTGCTAGTTGCTATCGGGCATACATATAGCACGTGGAATCAAACATCAACCAAGCCAGTTCTGGATGGAAAAGGAAATTTGACACAGACTATTATGGAAACTTGCCTTAATAGGGTGTAAGCTTCATTCTAATGATGGAACTTCTGAGATCCACAAGTTTTCAGGACTGATCTATTGTCTTCATTGTTGGGAGTTGGCTGAACAATACCCAGTGGATGATAGTTCGATGGACTGTTAAACCACACTAATCTTCGATTTGCACTTATCTGTTCAACAGATCGGGACATCACAACCCCTTTTCTGATGATACATCACGTCACCGACTGGAAACAGACAACTGAGTGTGAGTACCAGCAATATGTCGCAAGAGGGATTGCTACAACCACACTGGTTAAATCTGTTCCAAATCTTCCTGACCACTCACATGGCAGAACAATGCCAGGGTCAGATCACTTGGCTTCACACTCCATTTCTAGATGAATCGTTGACAGTGAGATGAGAAATCCACCTGAGTCCTGAAGGACTACACATACTACAGGTCAGAGTACCACGGGCTAGTTGACTGGACAGGTTACAAGATCGCAACACAGTGGAAGACACTTTTGTGGTGTTAATCTTGAATTAGTGAAGTTTTGGTAACACACTATTCCACTGCACACCTACACTGACTTGTTAGGATAACCAGGCAATTTGCTGGGTCCACATCACACTGACTGCAATAACTTTACATCACTGATACAATACAGAGAAGACTGAAGACAAGAACTACAGGACACTTAATTGGAAACTAACTTAATTCCTTACATTCCTTAGTCCTTCCTTACATTCCTTAGATTTTCCTAAATGAACTGATAAGGTGATTTCATACGTATGAAGGTTTGTTTCTCGCAAGACTGGTGGGAAACTGTACGATGACAATCCCAATATTAGACTTCGACGTATTTTGTTATGATGCCTAATGATCGACATTATGATTGCTATACTGGTGTGTTCAGATAGTGAATCCTTCGCTGTTCAATGTAGAATTGTTCCCAATTAAAGGTAGAAGTTTTCACAGGTACAACAGGATATGCATGAGTCTTGTATGATATTGTAGCATGGATCATGTTACAGACAAGGGGTGTTTTTGATTGTTCAATGAACTGTGGGGGAATGTTTAATCATGATGTTAAGTTGGGTCTGATTTTCTGCTGAACACCATTAACACTGATAGTAGCCTGTTGATGTCAATACGTTTCTCAACCCTTATAATCTGAGGTGGGGGAGGGATTGATGGGGGGGTCATACATTGAGTTATGTGTCAGAGTGGGGTGTGTTTATTGTCTTGTTTAAATACATTTTAATTTGAGGAACAATAAGACCTCATTGGTCAGATACTTTTCAAACACAAGAACATCTGTCCTCCCTACCTTTAAGGCCAAGTGAAGAGGGTCAACATTTTGGCTAGGGATCTGACCACATGAAAATGTGCCAACTGTAACTATAATTGAGATGTTAGTTTACAAATAATTACAATTCATGTATCCCATATACACATGCAATTCCAGGGAACTTTCAAAACTTACCTTGAGTTACGTCATCCACAGCGTGTAAACTTTTTGAAAAGACAAAGAACTGTAGGAAAACCAGAAAAGGAACCAGGCAAGCCTAGATTAGCTGGCCTGTAATTAGAAGTGATTAATGTTGTTGTCCCCGGCTGGTTGCGATCCATGGTTTTCTATATGGCAGACTGTGTCTTTAACCATTACGCTATTTAAACAGCAGGTAGTGTTGGATGTGATAAGTTTCTACTGCCGTGCAAAGGCAAAAGGTAATAACTTCAATTTTGTTTGAAAATGAGTTTTTGTAATTTTTGGAACATGAAAGATCTGCTTTCTTGTGTGGACAAATATCTTGAGTCAAATTTTTTTTTGAGAAAATAGTGCTTCATCTTTGCCGTAACTTCCAAAAGCCCTAGGGAAGCCAAAGGCTGAATCCCATAACATCATTTACGGTTCTTTGTCTTTGTTTCGCTGCCCTCCAGAACACTCAAATAGCTGCACATCAAAGAGAAGTTACTGTTTACTGCGCTGGAGTTATGGTGTTAGCCCTATGCTTATGTGTTAATATCGGTCTTTGAAGCATTTCTGACACACAGTAGTTTGAATAAAGTGTAAAGCAAATAGTGTTGCAATGGTGGTTTTTAAAAATGTTACATCTAGCTTTTAAGAATGGCCCATTGCTCTCGAGGGAAAATGTTGATGGAGATAGCTTTAAAATGCAGAAACCAAGATCAATGTAAGAAATATTAGGCTACAACATAGATAGGCAATCTAGTAAAATTACTTTTTAGCTAGCTTAGGCTTGTTGTGTGATGGCTGTAAAAGTACAGAATGGATAAATATTTTTAAGTGACAAAAACTGGAAAGTCTGAGAGGGGAATGGAACCTGGGTGAAAACATTAATAATATGTAACAATGTCGGGGACATTCCCACAAGACCACAGGGCTTGCTGGTACTCAAATCAACTCCGTATAGTCTCCAAATGCAACTTTTCCCTCAGCCATTACATTTTTGCTGAAATTACATGGATAACAGAATGTTTATTTATAAAGATTACTGTTGATGGCTAGCTAATAGCTATACAGTACCAATAATGAAAACAATGACCGCATCACTCCATGGCTGGTTCGTTTCTTTAGAAAATATTAACAGTATACAAGGGTCACGTAATACAATTATTCTTTTAATATATGAGATTCATGGTGTAACAGAGTGGATGTATATTGTGTGATGGCTGGAAAGTAAAGAGTGGATAAGTATTTCTGAGAGACAAAAATTGGAACATCTGAGAGGGGAATCGAACCAGGGTCAAATAGTTAACAATGTGCATTAAGGTCACAGATGTTCCCACAAGACTACATGGGCTGCTGATACACAATACTGTGGATGGTTATTCATACAATAACAGTTGAATAGCTAACTAGTACACTGTGAACTACGCTATGTAAATCCAAATCAAAAGTAATATGTTCGTTGTCGTTGCAGTTCGTCCATCGCAATATAACCATAAACGGTTGTAATTTAGTCTTTCTATAATGCAGGAACTGAAGCTTACAGCCAGCAAAGATTTAGTCTGAACAAATCGTAACACGTAATTTGTTTTGTCTGTGGTGAGGATTGAACCCAGGTCAACTACATGGGTGTCCGCATCTTTAATCTTTAACCACTGCGCTATTTAACAATGGGTAATCAGTCAGGCAGGCACTCATTCAGTAAGAGACATTCACTCTTCTTGGCTGGCTCTGCTTACACGGTCCAGGAAAAAGTAGCCTGTGCGTAGCTACTGTACAGAGGGAATGTGAGGAGATATTACCTTCCTTCTACACAAGCACATATTGTATCTTTCATATTGCTCAAAGATACTGATGGATGAGAGACAGATTGTGGGATGGAAAAATTTGAGGCACTAGGTAGTCCTTTAGCAGTGACCAATGGAGTATTGTAGGAGCACATGGCAAGCAAACCTATGACCTCTCAAAGAAGCAGCAGTCTTGGTCAAGGAAAGGGTTATGTACTAAAGTGTTTTTTTTGTAAACCAATATGATGAAAAGGCCTGTGTTAATGTTAATGCTATTTTAAGTTATTTTCTTGTTTAGGACTGTTGAGTGGTAACATGTACTCCTGAAAACTGTTATGCAATTTAAAAGGTAGTTTTAGTCCATTTAAAGGAGGAAAAGGAGATGTGGTGTGGATGTTGTACTTAATGTGATGTTTTGTTTTCCAGATCAAAGCGCTGATTATTTTTTACGTTAGTTTTTACGTTATCATGAAATGTTCACCATTTAGTGCTTGTAGGTCTTAGTGGTTCCCTCTTACCTTTGTTTGTTGTATGGCTTTCCCGCCTTGCTAGCCAGGGTGAGCACAGGGTGGGTTACAGTCTTGCTCGTTTCATTTTCAGTTGTATGGTAATCACAGTGTAAGAAAGTTTAGTGTGGTTTGTAGTGGTCCCTGATCCCCCTGCATACACTATCATTCAAAAGTTTAAGGTCACTTTGAAAATTCCTTGTTTTTGTAAGAAAAGCACATTTTGTCCATTAAAATAACATCAAATTGATCAGAAATACAGTGTAGACATTGTTTATGTTGTAAATGACAATTCTAGCTGGGAACAGGTTATTTGTTTTGGAATAACTACATAGGCGTACAGAGGCCCATTATCATCAACCATCATTCCTGTGTTCCAATGACACGTTGTTTGCTAATCCAAGTTTATAATTTTAAAAGGCTAATTGATCATTAGAAAACCCTTTTGAAATTCTGTAATCACAGCTGAAAACCTGTGCTGATTGAGTACCTGGTGATCCCATGTAAGAAATCTCCAAGATACTGAAGTTCTCGTACAACGCTTTGTACTTCTTCCTTCACAGAACAGCGAAAACTGTCTCTAACCAGAATAGAAAGTGGAGTGGGAGGCCTCGGTGCACAAATGAGGAAGAGGACAAATACATTAGTGTCTAGTTTGAGAAACAGACACCTCTCGGGTCCTCAACTGGCAGCTTTATTAAATAGTACCCGCAAAACACTAGTCTCAATGTCAACAGTGAAGAGATGACTCAGAGATGCTGGCAGAGGAAGATTGGAAAAAAGTGTTATGGACAGACAAATTTCAGTTTGAGGTGTTCAGATAACAAAGAGGAACATTTGTCAGATCCAAATGACAAGATGCTAGATGCCATCTGTCAATCATCGTGGAGGCAATGTGGTGGTTTGGGGGTGTTTTGATGATGGTAAAGTTAAAGATTTGTACAGGGTAAAAGGGATCTTGCAACACCATGCCATACCATGTGGACGGCGCTTGATTGGTGCCAGTTTCCTCCTACAACAGTTTAATGACCCAAAGCACAGCTCCAAATTATGCAATAACTATTTAGCAGTCAGCTGGTATTCTGTCTATAATGGAGTGGCCAGCACCGTCGCTGGATCTCAATCCTATTGAGCTGTTGTGGAAGCAGCTTGATCGTATGGTACGTAAGAGGTGCCAATCTAACTGCTGGCTGATGGGGGAAGGCTGCAGCAACTTCCAGCATTTTCCTCTGATATAACCTGAAATTAATCACGCAGTGAGTAAAAAAAATAAACACCACCAGGTTGGCTCACGGTTCAGAACTAATATATAAACATATTATATATTATAGCTCAATGCCTATCAGCTCTTGCTGACAGAATGTTTGTAAACTACTCATGTTTCCATCAATATATTTTCATAGCAGACTTAAAACTACATCCATAATGTGCATACAGTTGTGCTCAAAAGTTTGCATACCCTTGGAGAATTGGTAATACAGCTCTGGAAAAAATTAAGAGACCACTCCTAATTTTTCTTAAATCAGCATCTCTACATTTATGGCAGCCATTCCATTCCAGTGTCTGTTAAATTCCATCACAGGCATACCTCATTTTACTTAATGAGGTACTGGTTAGGTAATTACCTGAACCAAATCTAATTTAACAAGGAAAAGTATAAAAACCACTGATGTGGTCATCACTATCCTCTTGCAATAGGACCAGCTGGATGTCAAAAACAGTGCAAGTAGTACCTCAAAGGTTATTTGAATAAAAAATAATATTCAGCATGCTGGCTTTACTGGCAGAGGGATACAGTGAGCGTCAGGTTGCTTCCATCCTGAAAATTTCAAAGACGGCAGTTCATAAGAACAAGGTCAAGCAACAGACATTGGGGACAACAAATCTACAGACTGGCAGAGGGCGAAAACGACAGTCCACTGACCGAGATGACCATCAACTCATTCGAATGTCACTCAACAACCGTAGGATGACATCAAGTGACCTATAAAAAGAATGGCAAACAGCAGCTGGGGTGAAGTGCGCTGCGAGGAAGGTTCGAAACAGGCTCCTGGGGGCAGGGCTGAAGTCGTGCAAAGCTAGAAAAAAGCCCTTCATCAATGAGAAGCGAAGAAGAGCCAGGCTGAAGTTTGCAAAAGTCCATAAGGATTGGACCATAGAGGAATGGAGTAAGGTCATCTTCTCTGACGAGTCAAATTTTCAGCTTTGCCCAGCACCTGGTCGTCTAATGGTTAGACAGTGGGTGCCACAGTGTCTCGCACCAAATTTGGTGGAGGATCGGTGATGATCTGGGGATGCTTCAGCAAGGCTGGAATCGGGCAGATTTGTCTTAGTGAAGGACGCATGAATCAAGCCAAGTAAAAGGTTATCACCCAACAGCAATGTGACAGACTGAACTCTTCCTAAGTTAAAACATTAATATTTTGTTGTTGAAAAATTAACATGAATTTGTTTTCTTTGCATGATTTGAGGTCTGAAAACAGTGCATCTTTTTTGGTTATTTTAACCAGTTATTTTCTACAAATAAATACCCTAAATGACAATTTTTATTTGGAATTTGAGAGTAATGTTGTCTGTAGTTTATAGAATAAATCAAAACTGTTCATTTTACTCAAACACAATCCTATGAATAGTAAAACCAGCGAAACTGATCATTTTGCAGTGTTCTCTTAATTTTTTCCAAAGCTGTATATGTACCATTTGTAAAGAAAACATGAGGGAGCAGGCAAAACACGTCTTTTATTTTTTATGGGATTCATATTCAACTGTAGGTTATAACAGAATTGCACAATCATAAAACAATAACGAATAAATTGAACTGACCCCTGTTCAAAAGTCTGCATTCCCTTAGTTCTTAATACAGTGTATTGCCCCCTTTAGCATTAATGACAACGTGCAGTCTTTTGTAATACTTGTCTATGAGGCCCCGAATTCTGGCAGGAGGTATAGCTGCCCATTTAAGTTGGCAAAATGCCTCCAGGTCATGCAAAGTCTTTGGTCGTCTTGCATGAACCGCATGTTTGAGATCTCCCCAGAATGGCTCGATGATATATAGGTCAGGAGACTGTGATGGCCACTCCAGAACCTTTACCTTTATCTGCTGTAACCACTGGAGGGTCAACTAGGCCTTGTGCTTAGGGTCATTGTCATGCTGGAAAGTCCAAGAGCGTCCCATGCACAGCTTTCGTGCAGAAGAATGCAAATTGTCTGCCAGTATTTTCTGATAACATGCTGCATTCATCTTGCCATAAATTTTCACAAGATTCCCTGTGCCTTTAGAGCTCACACACCCCCAAAACATCAGTGAGCCACCACCATGCTTCACAGTGGGGATGGGATTCTGTTCACTATAGGCCTTGTTGACCCCTCTCCAAACATAGCACTTATGGTTTTGACCATAAAGCTGTATTTTGGTCTCGTCTCTCCAAATTACAGTGTGCCAGAAGCTGTGAGGCATGTCAAGGTGTTGTCGGCATATTGTAACCGGGCTTTTTTGTGGCATTGGCGCAGTGAAGGCTTCTTTCTGGCAACTCGACCATGCAGCTCATTTTTGTTCAAGTATCGTCGTATTGTGCTCCTTGAAACAACCACACCGTCTTTTTCCAGAGCAGCCTGCATTTCTCCTGAGGTTTCCAGTGGGTTTTTCTTTGTATCCCGAACAATTCTTCTGGCAGTTTTTGCTAAAATCTTTCTTGGTCTAACTGACCTTGGCTTGGTATCAAGAGATCCCTGAATTTTCCACTTCCTAATAAGTGATTGAACACGTCTTTCGACAGTTCTTTTCTGCTCCCCATGGCTCTGTATCTAGCCTCAGTGAGAGCTAACAAACACATTGACTATTTATACACAGACACTAAATGCAATTTTAAAAGCCACAGGTGTGGGAAATTAATCTTTAATTGCCATTTTCACCTATGTGTGTCACCTTGTGTGTCTGTAACAAGGCCAAACATTCAAGGGTATGTAAACTTTTGATCAGGGCCATTTGGGTGATTTCTGTTATCATTATGATTTAAAAAGGAGCCAAACAACTGTGATAATAAATGGCTTCATATGATCACTATCCTTAAATAAGACAAATTCAAAGCCATCATTTCATAATTTCTGCCAGGGTATGCAAACTTATGAGCACAACTGTATATTACAGATCTCACCTGATTAGTGTTTGTAGTTAAGAATCTCTAGCTACTTTGCCATACCCTATGCATTTGCCTATTATTCAAGAAATGTAGCTTGTGTATTTGGTTGTATATTGGTTGCATCTAACATGGTCAATCATCCAACAAGCAAGCTATTGTTTTGCAGGCCCCTTCCTGAGTCCCTTCAAATGTTTTGGTGTGATTCAGGGATCTAGTGCCTGCACACCCAGCTGCTTTCCAGATACTGGATGATATAGATTTATACAGTAGCCTAATATAGCAGTTATTCTACTTGCCTTGATTTAGAACACAATGGTAGGAAATGGTACAACTATAGGATCAGAGACCAGAAACCTGTTATTTGGATTTACGGGCTACAAATAGACATCGCCAGCTGCCAAAATTTTAAAGACCATGACACCTTGCAAAAATAAATCTTTGACTTATATACAGTATTTTCAAGTCTACCACTTTAACATAATGCACAGAAAATTGTTTATTTTGGCCACATTTACATTCTAAAATAGTGCAATTACTTAACATGTTTGACAGTTTTGGACAAAATGTGCATACATATCTAAAGGAAATATTGTTATTTTTTTACATTGCCAATATTCCTGTCAGGGAATTGACCTGTTCTGTGCCTGGCCCTATCGTCCTGCTGCAAAACTCATCTTACATTGTAGTGGAAACAAACCCATGTGACAGTCTTAAAGACTTTCTATTTCTTGTGTCACTTATTTTAGATTGGAAGAGACAGTTTTGAACTCTAGTCCATTATACCATTATATAGTTCTAAACTGTTGTACTGTCTTTTTGATCTTTAGTTCATGATGACACAGTATGACGCTAACTCAACGCACAAGAGAACATTTGACCAGATCAGCGTTAAGTGAACCTCAATACCACTTTTCAAAAAAGCTGAAGAAGAAATAATTGCTCTGAGCTTGCCACTTAATTATAATGTACTTTCTCTCTCAGAGTACCACCCCCCCCCCCTTTACTGATCTTTCACCTTGTTCTGGTAGTCATTCTTCAACCAGGTGTTATCCGGCTAATGTCAGTCCTACATTTTTATAATTTTTTGAGGGTAAGCATCTTACTCCTCACTGCCCTTATATTCCAATGTTATGCATGCTCATCACAGTAGTCCATGATTATAGAAAACCTTAAGATCTTTTTTTTAAATCAACAATCACTACATTTTTTGGGACAGACTGTTCTAAACAGATGATTTGTCTGACTGTGGAATGACTGACATGAATGACTGACATAATTCCATAATTGGCAATCAATCTTCAGAATGCTTTTTTGTGTGTTTCTACACACCTGTTTATTTACACCAAACCAGACCATGTTTCAGATCTTTCTGTAAGACAGGACCATCTGAATCATTGTTGTCAGGTCCTGGCTGGAGTGCCTCTAGGCATCTCTATGCACCTGGGGGCCACAGCCAGGGCCTGACCATGGGGATGCCTCTAGGCATCTCTACGCTTGAGTTTTGGTTATCCCCAATTAAAGCCAGCTGCGCTAGCTGTTCATCAGAGCATAAAGTAAACAGCTAAACCAATCACAATGTCATCTGGACTATCAATTGTGTTTGTGACTTGTTGTTGTTTAGCAAGTGAACTTTAAAGAATCGCGCTAACTAGCTAACGCATCACCGTTCGTCCATATTCATCGACTTCAGCTGTCGCTATCTAATAAATAGCAAACCCAGATTTAACCTCGACTTACTCTGTTCTTCGTCTAATGCTCGCTTTGCTTCCGTATATTTTCGTTTCTTATTAATTTTGGAATCTTCTCTGCGGGCGGGGTCTGCGCCATCGCTTCTTCAAAAATAAACGAGGTGTGTTTGGAGTGCTCAGTGTAACTGCACCCAAAGCCTGTCATTGGCCCTCACCTCACACACCTTCATGGAAGTACACGCCTATGAATGTCCCGACCTTTCAGGTTCTGCTTGGAACCATGGCAGTGGGGATAGTGCAAGTCCTGACCGGTCCTGACACTATCAGAGACTCTTTTTTTGTACCGTTAACTGATATCTAAGGGTAATTAAATTCACATTTAAATCTCCCAGTACCTAAGAACATCAGGCCAAAGCAAGGAAAGACTTACATACAGTAGCTCTGATCTTTAACTATAAAATGCCTTTTTGAAATATCATGAAACAACATATTGAGTGTCTTGTCCCTCCTTGATCCAAAACAAGTTTTACCTACTGCACCTCTAACATTAAGTAAATCACTCCACAATAGCAGTGTCATGGAGGAAATGCAGATGTATCTGTGGGACAGATATCTTGTGTTTACCATAATTCTTTAAAAAGAGAGAAGTTTCAAGAATTTGTTTTTCAGAGAGATTATATTCACAAAGAATGAGTAAATTATTTGTATGATTCACATTTTTTGTTCTTGAATCGTGTGATGGGTTGTGAGCTGTTAGCATTGAAGACTAGAAAAATGAGGGTGTGCATTGTAGAGACAAAGAGAATAGCTTTCTATTTAAAAATGAGAATAGCATGGAATATTTTAAAGATTTTGTTTATATGAAACCGAATCTGAATCTGAGATCTGCTTGGAGTCTCACTTCCCATGTACTTGTATTCCACAATAAAATTGGGAAAGGGTATGATGGTTTTCCAGGATTAGTCCCTCTTTTCTTTTTAGTGTCACCATCAAAAACAACACCTTCTGGTTCTCCATGCATTTTAGACATACAAGGTTATGCTCTCTGGGAATTTTTGTCCAGAGCATTAATTTCCTTCCCTCATGGACGCTACTGCAAGCTCCAAACCTAAAGGAGAGCAGGTGCCTGAACAGTTCTGGACCAGTGTAAAAGTTGTAACTGTACTACAGTCTCAAATGACAGTCCACAACCAGAGCCAAACCAGTGTAGATTGTAAAATCACGTGTACCCATTGCTGGAGTCTGCCAGAACAAAAAGCTTTGACCTTCCACATATTTTGTCATTTCTGTTCTTGCCTTGATGGACCATCAATGAATATATTCTTATGGGGATGAAAGGCAGACAAACAGACATATTTTTCCTCCAGTAGTCACGTCTGGCAGTTGATTGCCATATAGGACTGCCATATAAAAACAAATCTATTGAGTTGGAATAGCACTGTGGGGTTGATTGGTTTCCTTATGGTAAAAATCTACATTGATACAAATTTACAGCAGGAATTGGTTGAGGAGACAATTGTTCTGTACAATTGAGTGAATTTTGACAACAGTAAGCCAGTGACTCCACCCGCGAATGGCATTGGAGGACATACCAGTGGAGATGAGAGTCCATCTGGCAAATACAGCAAAGGGTGGATTGTATCCAAGCCTTTCTGTTCACCTTAACGCCCCTGGGCCAGACTGCACTTAATCATAGACCTTGCTGAAGGCATGAGTCTTTAATTGACACTTAAAGGTTTGCACTGAGACTGCGTCTCTAACCTTAATCGGCATATCATTCCTCAGTAGTGGAGCTCTATGGGAGAAAGCCCTGCCTCTGGCTGTTTGTTTAGAAATTCTAGGTACAATTAGAAGGCCTGCATCTCGTGATCTTGGCATACGTGTAGGTATGTATGGCTTGAACAATTCAGCGAGGTAAGTAGGAGCAAGTCCATGTAATGCTTTATAAGTTAACAATTAGACCTTAAAATCAGCCCTAGCATTAGCAGGCAGCCAGTGTAGAGAGGCTTGTATATGTTCACTTTGCACCTTGGACCTGTATGTATTAACTGCTATCTTGAAGTTAATACACTACATACAACCTGAGGTGCATCCATAGCTTCAACAGCATTTTGTTTTCTCCCCTCAACATCCTTCACTCTAACAGACACTTAAAATCTGCTTCATAATCTCCGCCACAATTGCAGCACTGACCTGCTTGTAAGGAATACTCAGGAGAAGGAGGTAAGGGTTCAAGCGCAGAGTGCAGCAGGCTTTATTACAGAGTAAACCAAAGGAGCAGGCTTGGTCTTGGTCGGGAGGCAGGCAGGTAGTCATACAGGTGCTGGTCATATAATTAGAATATCATCAAAAAGTTTAATTATTTCAGTAATTCCATTCAAAAAGTGAAACTTGGATATTATATTCATTCACTACACACAGACTGATATATTTCAAATGTTTATTTCATTTAATTGTGATGATTAAAACTGACAACTAATGAAAATCCCAAATTCAGTATCTCCGAAAATTAGAATATTACTTAAGACCAATACAAAAAAAGGATTTTTAGAAATGTTGGCCAACTGAAAAGTATGAACATGAAAAGTATG
>JACXGI010004746.1:34142-51558 GCA_016801175.1 Esox masquinongy | reverse complement strand
GCCATCTCTGCCATCACTGTCTCTGTGTGGGAGCGCCACACCAAGCCATCTCTGCCATGTCTGTCTCTGTGTGGCAGTGCTACACCAAGCCATCTCTGCCATGTCTGTCTCTGTGTTGTTTCTCAGAGACAGGCAACTGCACTCAGATGAGAGAGATAGAGGGAAGAGAGAGACAGAATTTGTAGAAAGAGACAATCAGCAACATAGAATCAAGAACGTCGAGAGAATCGGTGACAGACTAGAGAACAAAGAGAGATACTGTAGAAAGAGATAGACAATCAGCAACATACAGACTAATGGAGAATGAGAGAGAGAGAGAAAGTCAACAACAAACGAGAGAGAAAGAGAGGCAGCTACACTAGAGCGAGATACGTTTTGTAACAATTAAACTAGAACGAGAGAGAGGGACAGTCAGCTACAAAGAGAAATACAGTGGAAATAGAGAGACAATCAGGAACATATAGACAATAATGGAGAGAGAAAGGGTCAGCGACAGACTTCAGAGACAGATAGACAGTGACAGATAGACTAGAGAGAGAGACGGAGAGAGAGACATTTACTGGCCGAGAAATTTAGTTAATCTGGAGAGAGAGATAGAGAAAGAGAGAGTGACACTCACTGATAGACGACAGAGAGCAAGGGACAGACTAGAGAGAGATAGACAGTCAGTGACAGTTAGACTAGAGAAAAGGAGAGACAGTCAGTGACAGACTACAGAGACTATATAGAGATTTCTAGGACCTTGCAGGCAGACATATTTTTTCTTTTGCTAGGAGAACCTCTGGAGGGAGTCATTCTGTAATGTGAGGTGGTGTGGAGGAGTTGGAGGCCTCCTGAGGAGTTGGGGCCTAATTTTCCTCACTGTACGCTGTGTGTTTATGCACACACAGACAATGACAGACTCTTGTGCATGTACGATTAAAGACACACACGCACACACACACACACACATACACACACTGTAAGATTTATTACTACACCAGGCAGAAAAATGTCTTGTTGATGTGTAAAATAAATTAACTTCCTGTGTGTTTCTCTCTCTTTGTTTTGATAGAAACAACCGAGGAGCATCTGTTTGTGGATTCCGTCCATGTCAACCTTCAGCGCAACCAGACACTGCCCCTCAAAGACATCTGACTTCTGCTGAAAGGCACGGTAAACATTTAGCACTGACACACTGTTATTAGCTCGATTCCGTTGTTTGCCCTGGATGTTTGTCAAGGTTTAGTCAAAATGGAGATAGTAAAGTGGATGAGACGGCGTGTCAGATGTCGGTAAATGTTTTGTTGAAAAAAATCCCACCACATGAACAGCCCCCAACGAGCAGTAAAGCAGCAGGAAGACGTGCCTTCGTCCTCCACCTCCCTTACGTACCCCTTCTGCACACTTCACAGATGCTACAGTATAGCCTGACACTTAGTGTGACAGTGAATCGATGGATGTGATCTGACATTATGGAAGGGGAACACACTGAGAATGCCTTGGCTCACACTGACTCCGTCTCCCACTTTAAAACCACCTCCTGGTTAGCCATTACAAATGTGGGATTTTCTTTTCCCCCTGACTGGCACAAAGCGGCGTCGGCACAGTAGCGGAATGTGACATTATCTACTGGGATCTGTCTGGTCGTTTATTCCATCCGTTCCAATCTGGGCAGTGAGACTGAATACACGGTTATATCCTCTGCTTGTTTTTAGTATTGTTGTGCTTTATGGAGCGATGGAAATGACAGTGGACATTTTAGAAGAGTTGGTTTGTGGGATTGAACCGCTGGAGACCAACCTCCAACTGAGTGGTAGTCTGAGAACCAGAGTTGTAGGCCTCCGACAGAGCAGTAGTCTGAGAACATGAGTGCTAGACCTCCAACAGACTGTGCTCTTGTAGAGGCTGTATTTTTAGCCTGTTGTATCCACACTGTTGACAGGATCAAACATCGACAAAGCTGTGTTTGTGTTGGCTTGTCGAAGGTGTACACAAGCCCAGAGGGTTTATCAAGGGGGAAATATTGACAGCAAAGCCACTGTTACACTTTGCTCCTGTTATTGCTTTTCACACTTCTGTGATCCAGACGGTCAAGTCGCCATGTTGTACAATCGTCAACCTACTGCCTAAGTTGTTTTTTGCCCTTGGCAAAAGTGGGTTCTTGTTCAATGAGAATCTTCTTACCGGTTAACGCACACAAACTGTCGATATGTATTCATAGATTGTAATTGTAAAATTATCATAAAACAGGCTTCACACTACACAGTTAAAATCGTTTCAATTTTTTAGTTGGTGTCCAGATATTCCCGTAATCCATGCCTGCAACAACCAAGTTAGTTTGTAGACATGTGGTATGTGTCTTTTATTAACAGGATATGATACATGTCGACTCCTGATATCCACTAGCTTGGGGATGGAAGCTAAATTAATATTTATCTCAGCCATCCAGCTGTGAATTAATTACCCCATAGTGCATTTCAAAGTGTGATTGCTGGATACCTGTAGGAATAACAGATAACTGTTGGAATAATGGATACCTGTAGGAATAACAGATAACTTTTGGAATAATGGCTACCTGTTGGAATAACAGATAACTGTAGGAATATCAGATACATGTAGGAATAACAGATAACTGTAGGAATAATGGATAACTAGGAATAATAATAATAATACATGACATTTCCAAGCCCCTTTCAAGAAACCCAAGGACACTGAACATCAAAATTTAAACAAAAACAGTAATCACAGAGAAAACACCGTAAATAAATTAAGGCCGGGCTAAGCCATGGGAAAAGCTTGCCTGAACAAGCCAGTCTTGAGTCTGTTTTTAAAAGTGATGACAGAGTCTGAGTTGCGTTATGATGAAGAGAGAGAGTTCCACAATTTGGGGGCAGCAACACTGAAAGTCCGGTCCCCCATGGTACAAAGTCTAGTTTGTGGGATAGTGAGAAATTCAGAGTTGGAGGAACAGAGACTACGAGATGAGATGTGTAAGTGAATGAGGTTGGAGACGTAAGAGGGGGGCAAGGCTATAGAGGGCCTTACAGGTATGCGTGAGAGTTATGTGTTCCCAGGGTTTGGTGCTTGTGAGGACTCTAGCAGCAGAGTTTTGAACATGCTGACGCCTGGCCAAGGCATTGGGCCGGGAGATGTTTCAAAGGTGAAAGAAGGCTGACTTGGTGATAGACTTGGTGTGGGGCAAGAAGGAGAGAGTTGGATCAAAGATGACTCCGAGGTTATGGACCTCAGAGGATGGGCAGATGGAATAGCCATCAATATACAACACAAGGTTAATGGGTACCTGTAGGAATAATGGATAACTGTAAGAATAATGGATAACTGTAAGAATAATGGATAACTGTCGGACAGGAGATTAGTGTAGGAATTTGACATTCTCTAAGTGACAGCGACTTGAGAACAGTTTATTGTTGTGAGAGTGAGGGGATACAGATCTACGTCTCCCGGCTCAGTACGTTGATGTGGATGGTGTGTATTAAAGATTCATGCAGACAGCTGTTCCTCCTGCAGGACCGTCAGCAGAATCCCTATTCCAGATCCGGCAGAGAGACGGAGGAAGTGGGGCTCGGAACAATCTCATAGGCGTGTGTGTCTACCCCAGGTGCCCGGACTGGGCCGTGCGAGCGGCCTTCAGGGAGACACCTCACGCTAACCACCGCTGTCACTATCATTCAGCTGGACGCCGTCGGTGGTTATATGACAGAGTCAGTGGTTATATTGTAGCTTGTTCCTGTTGGTGGCCACTGGCCTGGCTGGTCATAGTCTCCGGTGTTCGTGCGCTATCGCTAACGGATTATATAGCTAAATTACACATCAGGTGTTATTGAGAATACAAAGATGGATCAAAGGCGGATAGTCCGGGTTGGAGGAAGAGCGTGGACATTTTCTTCTTCTTCTTCTCCCGCTCGTTGCACCACTGTAGCGCTTGTTCCCACCATCTCGCCGCTGACACTCATGCAACCTGATCCCCTCTTCGCGGGGCATTCAGGGAGACCGTCGCATCGCTGTAAGATGTGGCTTGATTAAATGTCCAGATCAATGCAGCATCGAAATGGATTGGACATGCACAGAGTGAGCCGCTAAACAGCTGAATAGCTGCTACTCTGTTCTCCGCCTAGCCGGCCATATAAAGATGCTCGATGATATTTAAGCGGCGTATATAATGGCATTCTCTCACCGCCACCAAGAGGGCCGTGACCCGCTGTGTTCCAATTGGGCCCCCTGTTCCTTGTGTAGTGCACAGCAGAGCAATGTGGACCCTGGAGGGAAACGGTGCACTACCCAGGGACCAGGGGACCGATTGGGACAGAGCCCCCCTCTCTCAGGGACATCGCTCAGGCCATCTGAATGGTAATGGGGCCGTCTGATTGCCAATTTAACGCTGCACACGCCAAGTCAGTGGCACGAATCAAAATGGACGCCAGCTGAATAACCCACAAACACAAACAATATGGTCGCTCATGAACCAAACAAACCCGTTTCCCCCCGTTTAGTTAACCACCGCGTGCTTATCTTCTGCAGCAGCGCGCCCCAAAGGAAATGAAGTCGGGTTTTCCAAACTACCACTGGGGTTTTTCTGTTGTCGACACGCCAGAGTTGCACCTCGATCCATTCAGCCGACCTCCCGTCTGCCGTGGCTCTGCGTTACTGAGGCACTGAGCTGAGGTATTCCTGATGGAAATCACAGTAATAAGCAGATGATCCCCTTTCGGAAATAACAGCTGGTTGTGTTTTTCTTATGCAGGAGCCCCATCACACGCCGTCACTCCTCGTTCATCAGCATCTGTTAGCCAAGTTAACTTACTGTGGAACATGGCTCTGTCTGTCTTACAATGGCACACTACGCGTCATCCACTCTCAGTGTGTTGTATTCTGATGTTTGAACTCTGTAAGTCAAGGTACTCTGGAATATGGGTCTCTTTCGCTATATTGTGGTGGACTAGATTTAATCGGTTTGAAACAGTACACTCTGTGGTACAGAAGACACGTTTAATTGTGCGTTTGTAAAGTGTCACCAGTCTGCACCTTGTATCCGTATTCCTGGGATGTTTGTCTCGCTCCCCTTTGATCTGGCAACGAGGACGCCCAGTTTGTTGCAAAAATGTCTTCTTTAGATAATGACCCAACTTACCTTTCAAGTGTCACTATGAATCTGGTTTGGAATGTTTTTTCTTCTTCTTCCGCAAACACAAATTTATATTGTGTTTGTGAAGCTTTTTGCCTTGCAATTAATTCTAACAGGACCAGGGGGATCTGCCTGACACCAGTTACCAAAGCGGCACAATACGATACATTATCCTGTTTGGCAGTCTCTTCTCTTCAGCTTTAATCATGGATAATCCAAACCACCTCCAACTCTGCAATAGTGCAGCGTCTCCAGCGGTCTCTCACGCAGTGCTTCTGAAGGCTGTTTGAGTTCAGGACAAAGGATAGCGAGAGAGCCGAAGACTCACGTCGAGGATACCCTGGTACAGGAAGTCAGCGCTGCGTGTTCTGCTGTCGACAGTTGCATCATCGATGAGGTGAGCCAGCCTGTGGCAGCCATACATCCCCAAGCCATGACACCTCATCCGCCATATTTCACAGATGATGTCGGAAGCCGGTTCCTTTTATTCTCTTCATTGGCCTCTTGCTGTCACTCAGATTAAAATCACATATAGGTTAATCTGTCAAAGGCCACCTGGCCTTCTTCCAGAACATTCTGCAGGCTCTCTCTGATACATTTTAGGCCATCCTGTTTTTTGTCCTTAGCTAGTATTTTGTAGCTTGCAGTGTAGCCTATGTAGTTCTGCTGGGGAAGTTTGTTTACTATTCTTTTTTTCAATGCCATGAATGGCCTCCTTGACTTTCACTGACACCTCTTTAGTCCATATTTTGATAGACACCAATAGAAGACAAACACAAAGCCTTCTGGACTGTCTTTCGGATTGTAGATTCAAAAGAAGAAAACGTATCCCAATCCCAGTATTTGCTGATGGCTATGTATTATACACACTGCACATTCACACTGTGCAATATGTCAATGAACATCAGCTTCCGTAGGTACAAAATCCATCCACAGTTCTTCGGTAATAAATGTACAATGACTGATGAAACATGCATAAGTACATTCGCCGTACTGTGGTTCACAAATCACAAATGAAATTATCAGACCCAAATTATAAAAGATAAAGAGCTAAGGTGTATACTTTAGGCCTAGTGGTTGCATATAAATAATAAGAAAAATTTATCAACCAACTTTTTAGCAACCATTTAACAAATTCATTGTTTTTGTATTTCATAGAATTCGGACGCTTTTTACAACAGCCCAGACATTGTGTCCGTAAATAACGCTGATCTCATGTTTCCAAAGATCCTACGGCTCAGAGTCGAGTGTCTGGGAATAGAGTCTTGCCAATTTGTTCACTCAGAGTCGAGTGTCTGGGAATAGAGTCTAGCCTATTTGTTCACTCAGAGTCGTGTGTCTGGGAATAGAGTCTTGCCAATTTGTTCACTCAGAGTCGAGTGTCTGGGAATAGAGTCTAGCCTATTGGTTCACTCAGACGCCGGGTGAAGATGCAACGCCGGGAGTCGCTGCTGTCGTTGTTGACGTTGACACCAATGCTGCCAGCATCAGTGCAGCGCTGAATGCTTCACGCCCCAAAGTATCTCCAAGCCCAACTGTCTTTCTCATTGGTGCTTAACTTGGGTGCTTTTGGCCGAACGGCAGCCCGGCCATGGACTAGTGAATCCTCGGGGATGGGTCTGAGGAAGTGAAAACACTCATGCTCATAGACGTAGCTGAGGAAAGTATCTGCACTCCCACTCCATGGAGCCAGTATTGCAGAGAGGAGATTGAAAATACACAATGATCAACCCGGTTTCTAGCGGTCTTGTTTTCTGTATGTTTGAAATGTCTCAGCAGGCATCAGTCAAAGTTTATTCAAAACTGTTGAGAAGAAGAAAAAACTACCTCCATGGCCTCCCATGGGATATCGTTTCTCTTCAAGCCTTGGGCTCAGCTCACTGACCTCTGTCAGAGGAAGAGGCAGAAAGAGAAGGACAGAATGAGAGACAGAGAGAGAGGAAGGTGGGAGGCAAGGGGGTTGAGATTAATGTCGATCATCTGTCATCACCTGGCGGCTGATCAAAAGAGCACATTGGCAAGCAGAGCACAGAGTCCACTCCTCTGTATGCCAAGCAGCAGCTTCTCTGAGGTAGACGAGCACAAGGGTCTGGCTCCAGGCACGGAGAATGGAGGGGCTGTGAGGAAACGGTGTGTGAGCAGGGAGTGTGACGATGGTGTGTGAGGAGGGAGTGAGTTTGGAGGTGGAGAGGTGTGGGCACATAAACACACACATGTTAATGCGTGTACACACACACGCATACAAACATACACATACACACACACCTTCTGGCTCTCACTCTGTCTCAAGGCAAGAATCAGACACTTTGAAATGTCACCATCATCCATGAGAAAATGGAAGGAGAAGGTGTAATGACGAGCTGTGGAGGTGGAGGTTGTGTGGAAATGCAGCCATGGAAAGGAGAGATAGTGTTGGTGAGTTGGAGATGGAGAGGAACAGTGCTAAATATATTGTCTACCTTTCTTTGGTGTAGAAAGTGGACTGCTTGTTCTAGTAAAATGTTTTTACTGAAAGCTATATAAAGATGCATTTTACCTGAATATTTTTGAGTCACTTGATTTTTTTTTAAGGTTCAACAGATATATTTGTCTAGACTTGCGTACAACAGATACATATTATTTTCGTGACAACACAACGTGACAAAAACAACAGCATTGTAAGAAAATGGAAAAGCTGTATAACACATCTCCTTTCTAAGAGTTACCTTGGCAAAGACTTTGTCTAAATCAATGTCAAGTCTATTGCAGAAATACTGATTCAGCAACTTACAGAGATATACAGTGAAGCTGCCTGTGGTAACCTTTCCATATTATGGTGACATTAAAAGCTGCATGCCCCCGAGCACGGGGACCCTGGCCCGGATCTAATGCAAATGTCCTCTCTCTCACGTCTATCTGAAAAAGTAATTATGGCAAACTGCTGTGACTTCTTTGGCTGTATGAGAGAGGGGACAGCATCTTGTATAGGTCATAGAAATACACTCATTTCTCTGGATAAGGAGACAATTGTATTTTCCAGTTGAGGTGCCAGGGAGGGTGGAGACCAAGAATGTCTGTCAACATTTTCCCCCTCCTTAAAGTGCACTTCTTGCTGAAGTATGGGTTTCCACTGACAGCCCTGAGGTACTCAGTTGGGAAAGTGACACAGCTGAAAGCATGCCTAAGGCTACCCTTTGCATTTGTCTGGTTGGGTTATTGCACTTGATAGTGAGAGCTTCATCAATGTCGTGTCAAATGTTACTGGATCCCGGTTTATATTTTTATGAGCATTTTCAAGGATGTCGTCTTCTTGTCATTATGTACATTTCTTTGTTGCAAATTAATTGAAAACAATCAGTCAAATGTATTTCATAAAGCAGTCTTTAAATTAGCAATTGAAAGTCAAAGATAATCCGACCCTGTTTGGGAATATTTTAATAGTTGAATCTTATTCTATGGTTGCGGCTTCATGAAGGGGCATTTAATTCTATGGTCAAGTTTATGGTTCAGGTTTCTTTAAACGGTCATTACAAATTTCTAGTTTAAACTATATGGAAGTTATGACTTCCATATAGGGCGTATAATTTTATTTTATAAAGAAATCTTCTGAATTCTATTCCATCTTTGTTTTAATTTCACTGTAAGGGGATTTTAACATAAAAAAAACATGCTCACATAACCTCAAAACTAATTTGCATGGGGTAAGGGGGGTGCAATTAGCTATTGCAGAAACGGGAGAGAAAAAAGCATTAATTATGGTGAAATATGGTCACCATGAGGAGATCAAGCCTCTTGAGTTGTAATGAAGTAAGCCCCCTGATAACCATGAATTCGCCAATTATGGGTCTTTGAAATTATGTGCATTTTAACCACTGGTTTATAATATGAAAATATTCCCATCTTCCTGGTGGATCCAAGGAGCCTCCCTACTTGTACATTCAAGGGTAATTACAATAATTAAGGCTTTGATGTTACCCATACAATTTCATGCTTGGCAATGGAATATATATATATATATATATATATATATAAATATATATATAAAAAAAATATATATTTTTATATATTTATATATATATAAAGAAATAGATTCCATTCATTGCAAGGCCTTGTCCTTGTCTCATTCAGTGTTACCTCAACCATTTCATAGTTATGTGAGCTCAATTGTATTTGTGAAAAACAACTGCTTCACTCTCCTGGTTTGTGACCATGGACGATTTTCCAAAAAACTAACCGAGCAAAGACTTTTTGGTTTATTGAGAAATAATTTACTTCATGAATTTCAGATATAGTATGCATTGTCAACTGCAAATGAATTGTTTGAGAATCATTTTGCAATACGGAACAAATGTATTATTCATCCACTGTAATAGAAACATGCACAACTGGGCAGTTCTTCTGTTTTGAGAACATTTACCACAACCTACTAAATGTTTTGGGTACTTTCACAGAACCAGTTTTGGTTTGCTGGGCTCTTTGTTACTCTGATTATTTCAGTAATACTGAGTTGAGTTTGCCAATTTTCATCTTCATTATTGCCCATTTTTAAGCCGACAAAGCCAAAAACGGACCACCGTTTATGTCACATCGCATATAAACATCTGTCAGTCTTTAGTTTTTTTCAGACAATCACATTTCCTGCATTTGTTTTACTTTCCCACATTCAGCCTTGTAACATTCTTGTACATAACATTAACATTTCTGGCAGCTCTGGATTCTTCGATAAAAACAAGTCGTTAGACGTAGAATTCCAACTATCCGGGTTCTGTGTGCTTCTTCGGCTCTTGAATTTGTTTCTGAAATGTTCCTGAAAATGTCAATTTACTCTCCACGAAACACTTCTGAACATGACAGCTATTTTAAAGTAAGAAGTAGTGTTGTCTTGAGATCAACAGAATGTGTGTGTGTGCATTATGTATGATGTATTTGAGGGAGAGGAAGAGGGAGGAAGGCTGCTTGGCTGAGCTTTTATCCTCCTTAAATGTACCAAAATGAGTCTTGGGGAAAAGGAAGCTGTGTGGCTTTTGAAGAATTAATAAGCCTGTCTCATTTGGATGTGTCTACCGTAGCAGGCAGCCTCTGGAAGCCCCAGTTTCACATTTTCTTGACAGAGCCTTTGATGATCACTGATAACATAGCGAGACTCCCAGGGAGCAAAGCATCCGACAATGCAGAGACAGAGCCAGTGGAGACCGGCTCACGATCATGACAGAGTGTCGGGCCACTCTCTAGCATCGCAGAACCCATCAAGGCCTTGGCAATTGTTATCACATAAATTACACATTTCCTTGTCACAACATGAGTGGCAGTGAGCACATGTACGGCATCACTCTCGTTTCTGCTTACATGGACAATTGACTAGGCTGTTTAATTAAGGTCAGTGGCTTTTCTGAGCATGCAGGCATTGTATCACAATCCCAAAGGGTCATTCTTTCTGCTCATTGCTGTTAGCTATTTCTTAAATCAGAGAATGTGAGCTGTTATTGCGAGCTGTTTTTGGAGTTTTAAGGATTGTACCCTTTAAAGTCAGTAGGACTACAGGTTAAAACATCTGCTATGTCTCCACTTTGTACAGCAGTACTTTTAAGTACTTACATTTTGGTTACACTCTGCCCTTATGAGTCAAAACAGACAGTCATAGGGTTTATGCAAGCAATGATGTTCTCTTCCCAGTAAATGTAATAGTATGAAACAGGATGTTTTTTTCTTGTGGCTCTTCGATGCACAGGATCCAACCTGGAACACATGAATAGGGAGCATTGTAAAGAGCAAGTCTGTGACCCTGCTTTAATATGTCGCCTCTGGCTCTTTCCCTGGCTGCAGTAACGGCATGGTTCTCTCACTCAGTGACACTGATGCTTCGACGCTCAGGCAAATACAGAGATAGAAAATTAGGGTTTTTTTAAAGAAAGGTTTGCAGAACAGCAGGGGAATGCAGTTGGGCTCCGTCATAGTGAAGGTATTCACCACCGTTTAGACCTACACCTGCTCCAATAATTAGACATTTGGCAACCCTCCGAAGTCACTCGGCCAATAAAGCGTTGTGTTTCACAGTGGGAGAAGTAGAAGCCTCGTAACATATGATGATAATGCCTTAGTGTTTTTACACACATTTGTTTATTCTAAATGCAATCTGGAGTCCTTAGTTCAGTCGAGTTTTCAATGCAGAGCTTACAATCTGTGTGGTCTGGTCCTGTAGTTGTCCTGTATTTTTACTGTTGTTGACTTGGAACTGTTTAGGTGTTTCGCATGGAAATTACACCTGAGAGCATGTGAGTCTGACATTGAGCAAACTGAAATTTGTTGCGGTTCACACTAAATCTGTAGGAGTATTCATCTGAGACAAAGACTTTGAAGTTTTTGGTGCTCTGACAAATTACATGCTATGATGTTTAAAAAAATATTTGAAGCACATTTCTCACACAATAATCAGCCCTCTACATTTTCAAGAAATTTTCAGCATGGGTTGTCGGTGGATTATGGACTTTGGGAAGGTTTGATGAGGTTGAGTGTCCCTCCTCTGGAACACAGATCTGGACCAGGCAAACAAAACTGTGTAGTTTGGACGTCAACATGAACATCAAGCGCTTGTGTCACCAAACCTTGGACCTTCTCGGGATGTTTTGTCTACGTTTAGTTCCGGAAACAAGCCTCTTCACGCTGTTCACTCTATACCCTGTCTGGATCCTGCTGCCTATTAGCAACTTTAACTACACAGCTAGGCTGAAGCACTGGATGAAAGAGGCTTGCAAATAAGCCAGAATGAAACAGAGCCATGAGCAAGTTATCGACTGAAAGAACAAAATTAGAATTGATTTGCTGAGAAAAGGAGGTTGGCTGCTTTCCTTGGGAGCCAGTGACTGCTGCAGTGAATTTGTAATCCCGCGGTCTTGGAGGAAATCTCTGTGGCAGAACTGGTCTCTCATTGCTCTGTCAGACAGACAGGCCTGCAGAGAAGCAGATTGGGAACGAGACAGACATCAGGCTGTATTAAGACCCAGCCCCTCCTCAGTGCCCCCAGACAGACGGTCGGGCTGAAGAGCGGGGGATTCTTGTACAAAGCCCAGGCTTTGTCGTCCAGTGAATCTAAGGCATATGACCATTGCTGGCAAGGAACACTGAACCAAACAAACTCTGTGTGGCGTCTGCAATGTGTCAGTATATCTTGCGGTTCTTTTTTTTCGGGCTTTGTTGAACCTGTGATATTACGACGGGCTTTCACATCGAGAGATGTCTTTAGTACACATTTTAATTTCACAGAACGGAGTTCAGTCTCACGCCACAACACATTCAAGCCGCTGAGACCTGGGCATATTATTATTAGTCAATACAATGCTGGCTTGTTTTGAATGAAAGCCAGGCTTCCTACAGCGCTACTAATTATAATGGTAAAGAAAATGGAAGCAAATCAACTGACTTTTGTGTGGTGATGGTATCTATAGAGGAAAGGTTATTTACAACGGGTCCATGCCACCAGATTGAACTGCAACACTCCATGGGAGCTGAGGCTGCAGGGTGGCAATGGAAACTAAACTGAAGTGACACTTTGTGGCTTGGCTGACGGTGAAGGAAAATGAGCTTTCCTTCCCGGGGAAAGGGGAAACCTTTGAATAGGCAGATTGACAGGTTGAGCAGTGCGAGGAGATGGAAAGCACTTGTAGTTCTTTATGTAGTGCTGAGGGGTCAGGATCAGAGTGTGGCAGCTCTTCCGGTGCGGTGGTTTGTCATTGTGACACCCTGTCAGGTGTTTTGTGGTGGCGTCTCCCGCGAACACAACTAACACAACAGGGACCTGGCGGTGGGACTAATTTTCGAGGAATGTTTTTCTCTAAGGGTTAATTTGCCTCAACAACATGTTTAACCTCAGATAGTATTAATGGCTTGACAGACTTGTTCCTGGATGTTGTCCGGGCAGTGGCTGTGCCACTTCTTGGTATTTTTTGCGCTTTAACTATTGGGAAGGTGTGTTTAACTCTCTTTACCAAAAGCATTCATTCCAATTAAAAGAATTGGAAGTAAATTGGAAGTGTTAGGAATGGAGATAGTTAGCGCTTAGACACTTGACAGAAGTAATTTGGAACGTCTGTGGTGATTTAGTCCTCCCTCTTGTTTTCAAGTGCCCCTCCTGAGCGTCCCTCGAGGACCAAGCCACTAGTGGTAAAGAGGGCTATAATAACCCTACAAAATGGGAAATGACTATGCCACATCAGAAACTAGCAAAGAATACCATGCCATTGACAAAAGAATATCATACCATTGACAAAGAATACCAAGTCATTGACAAAGAATATCATACCATTGACAAAGAATACCAAGTCATTGACAAAGAATATCATACCATTGACAAAGAATACCAAGTCATTGATAAAGACCCTTGTGGTTTAACGAAGCAATAACATTTTTTACGTCTTTTATGGCGGCAGGAAAAGCTTTCCATTATTTTCTCATGTAACAAACACGTACTTATTAGCAGGAAATTAGAACAGTAGAAAAACAAATGTTTCCGTTACAAACCTATTATCTGGCTTTGGTTCAGTGTGCAGTAGTACTGAACTAGGGCTTTCATTCCAGTTTCAAAACAGTCGCATTTCTATCTGTCAGTTATTACTGGCAGTCAGGAGTATTGACTAGTCATTCTAGCTAGTAGTTAATATTAGAACTAATATTCATATCATGCATCTACACATGCGTATAGCATATTGGTTGTGTAATTCTCCAAATAAAAAAATTGTTAGCTGCAACGTATTGTTAGTCATCAGCAATCCTATAACATAACATTACTACAATAAAGATAAATGTCTGGTTGTGGCCTCTGGTAATTTGAGTACATTAAGTAGTTCATTAAATGTTAATTTTAACAATATTAAGTTGTATTTTTGTCAGACATCTTTCCTCAATAAACTTTAGAGACTTGACTTACAGAGCATCGTGGGGTTTTGATATCCTCTAGATAGGAAGTATTTGTCTCATTTTTCCAAATTGAGAGCTGAAAAGGCTCAAAGTTAAGTTGGAACACAACAAGACTTCATGGGTCTTGTGGTCTCACGCAAAATGGAGCAGGAGGGCTGAGAGGAAGGGCGCAGATGGGTATTGGGATTGAACATTAACATTTCTGGTGAACTCACTACTGTCTTTCAACACAGTCTGTAAGTAAACAACTTACTAATAATGGGATGCTCTGTCTCCTATTTTTATCTCTGAAATAATCTGTCACTGCTATCCAAGACATAGAATAGATTAAGCCCGCCTGCGCTCAAGCAGGATATATCACTCAGCAATGAAGATAAAAGGTCAATCTGTAATTGGAGAACATTGGCCTTCAGAGCCAGGACATTGTTGGCACATAAACAAGATAATTGTGCTATACTTGACCTAAAAGGGAGCAGTGGCTATTCTACCATTCACCTTTCTTCTGTGACGTTGAAATCTGATCAACCCATAAATAGGATGTGTATGTGCTCTGTGTTTTTGTCTGATGTTCTGCTGGCTCGTCTGCCTACTGCCTTTACTTTGAAACAAGGTGATAATAGGCAGGATGTTGTCCTCATTATTTATAAAGCCCTCCATTAGGCTCTGCTCTTGACAGGCAGAATATGCCTTTAAATTATTCCCCTGGCTGGCAGCATTGCTGTGGGATGAAAACACAATTTATATTGCTCCGTAAACACTCACAATTCACATTCCCAGAAACATTTGGGTATGTATTCTCTTCACCTATTTTATCTTTTTGCATCTCCACAGTCAGTGCAAGGTGGATGGTTTATATTATTGTAATCTTGTTATCTGCCGAGGGAGCATCAACTCCCCCGTGCTGTAGATATTGTTGACTTGTGTACATCTACATCTAGATAAGCAGGCGGAGGAGGAGGAGAAGGAGGATGAATCAAAGAGGTTTCATAATTAGAACGTGAGTGAAGGTTTTCAATCTACCCCTATGCTTTTGAAATGCTGGTCAGCTGAGTAAGGTTTTGTGCCGAAACCATCAGTGAATTGGAATTATTATTCACCTCTGACTTATTTCCAACCATTTCTTGTTTTAAACAAACTGATTGCAACTTTTAATGGCCGTTTGGAAACCAAATAGCCGTTTCCATTTCCTTTGAAATCGAAGGAGCCATTACAGAAAGGGGCCGTGACTGAGGCATTTAACAGCACAATTAAATTCCAACAGCCCGGTATCTATTGAGCAATTAACCTTTGGTAAACCAATTATTATTTAGCGCTTGATGACAAAAGTGAGGTCCTGGAGGAGCCATGTCCTGGTTTAATAGACGGTTCTTATGCAGCAATAAAGGATGGAAATGTGAGGCCGTTTCAGTCAGCTGGTTTATTAGCTCGGCCTCGCTGAAACGGAAACTCTGGCAACCGCCAGGCTTCACTCTCCATTCCACTCGCTTAAAATGATTAATTAGAGCTGAACTGTCCCTCACAAAGCCAGGGATGAAGAGAGAGGAAGAAAAACAGGGAAAAGTACAAATGGGTCAGAAGAAAGAGAAGAAATGTGATGGCGTTGTCCTGTGAATTGCTGTGAGCTTAGGTCTCTGTAATGAATGAGCCAACATGGCTACTGAATGGTCTTCACATGGGGCCAGTCCTGGAAGATACTAACGGGAAGACCTTAAGACCCCAGATGTCTGTGATGTCTGTTAACCAGAGGCTTTATTGTCTGGAATCTGGTAGGGCGTCCTGTTGCTTACCACTGCTCCTCCGGGTTGCCATGGCAACCGGTGTCAGAACTGTGAGGACATCCTGTGTGTCGTCATAAATTTGGAATGTCTGGAATATTGACATGATCCCGGGCCTCATAAATTAGGGCTTCCGCGCAGGTGGTGAAGTAGATGTTCAATGCGTTCATTGTCATCATCAGCATCATGACACACTTTTCATATTGAAGGTAAATGCCATTGTCGACTTGGGAGTGACGCCGGAGAGTTGTTTGTCACTGGAGATGTGACATAAATGAGATAATCATCCATTCTGTTCCCGCAACAGTACAAGGACGAGTTCAACCATACATTTACTTCAGGCTAGTCTCGAGCAAAACCATTAACCTTAGCCTGATGGCCCACAAGCAGGAGAAACAAGCAGGAGAAACAAGCAGGAGTGCAATAAGAGAACACCTCATAGAGCCCTCAGAGTTCGGGCAGTTCCCTCTGCTTTATTTTCCCTTCTAGTCTCCGTGATGAAATGGAGCAGGGATGTGCAAAGGCTAGACCGACCTGCCCTAATGAAAAGATCACAACAAATAGATCTCTGTGTAACCAGAATTGTTCCTGACACGTGTGGAAATACAATTCTGGTGTTACAATCAAGAGCCAACCCAAACACTTGTTAAGTGTGACTTATTCTTACCTGAGGGAAAAATCAACAGAGAAGCGCACTAAATGCAATTTCATCTCTCAATAAGTCTGTGTGTTCTAAAGGTGTTGTGTTTTGGGCCGACAAAGGCACGGCCATTACAAGAGCAAAAGGGATCGTTGGCGTGAGCAGACGGAGGTAACCAGTCTGCTCCATCTCTCCTAGTGACATTCCTGAGACTCTGATTGTTCGTGAGAATAGCCAGAGTTAAGCAGTGACTGGTTCTGATCCCCTTGATTCATTTCCAGATCAATAATGATAATGCCCGGGTGATCAATAGTGTACCCCTTGGGACTACGTGGCTGTGTCTGCAGCGGCCTGTTTGAAATGCATTGCGTGTAGGATGTCTTCCCGAATATTGATATGAATGCTCATTTCCTGCATAGCACGCTAGCGTCGCTAACACTTTGCTGATGAGAAATGAGATGTTAATGAAAAAGTCAGTGGGGCTTGTCAACTGTCGTCACGACCAAATGAGGCAGAAAGAGACGGAAAACTAATAAAGCACAAATTTCTCTTCACACGAATATGAGGTCTAATCAGAATGTCTCATAAATTAAATGTAAGATGTTGCTATTTTGTGGGGAATTAGCACAGGAAGGTAATAAAACACTTTTGTCTGTCAACTTGAAAAAGAAATCTAATCAAAATATTAATGTGAAAACTGCTAAAGTGCCACATTTCTCCGTCAACACAAACAGGAAATATAATCCTGACGATTACGCCTGCTGTCATTACTTCATTTTATTATCTGTCTTCATTTTCCTCGGCAACACAATTTTAATCACTCCTTAATGTTCAGCATTTCAGAATAGTTGACGCTGCCGACGAGAAGCTAGTAGGTGTGTTCAGGTTCATTTGAGGGCGGTGTACGGCGACAGCTTCCCCCCCCACCACCACTCGACCCCCCATAGGTGCTCCCAGAATGTAGGGCACAGTGTGAATCACACAGCA
>JACXGI010004746.1:0-34042 GCA_016801175.1 Esox masquinongy | reverse complement strand
TTCTTTTCGCTCCTGACCCCCTGCCCTGCCGCCAGACCGCCATAACCAAAGGTGCTGCGCTCCCTCCTGTCACTTGGTACTGGCAACTTTATTAGCATAAGCTCATTTGTACCTTGTTATTTATGCATTAATGTCAGCATTTGTGCTGCCGGTAATGGCGGCAAGGTCAAGGCGGCATTTAAAAGGGGAACAATGGCAAATTTCCGAAATGTGTCTTTGGGCCTAAATTTCTCTGACGTAATGTTGGACAGCCTGTCAAAGTAACAAATGAGCAAACTATAGCAGGATGGGCGAACATTTTTATCAATAATATTTTTGGAGGTGTTAAAAAACACTACAGGCCCATCTTGTATGGTGAAGTCATAATGGACCTGTACATTTAAAAACAAAAATAAACACCCTTTTCTGGCCCGTGAATCAATTTTGACAAATAAGTCATGTTGGGAAAAAAATATATTTCAATATTCCAAAATGGCCCTCCAGCCAAAATGTTTCCCCAACGTTGAGTGAGAGCTACTTCACAAGGTTCTGCACCACTCCCCCTCACTGCATTGCTCCATAAATCTTTGTGAAATACAACTAAAATAAAAATAAACCCTTGTAGAAAACAAACCGTATTTGGGTCACAGGGTCACAATCTTACCTTTTCTGAGGTCTCCACCAAGCAGCAAGGGGCTACCTCACAGAATCGATGAAGCTGCTGTCAGAAACACACCAGCGGTTTTTCAAAATACCTCAGACCATGACATTACACCAAACAGCACGCCTTTTACTATATAGGTGTAGTGTCTGAAGCCATTTATCCTTTTCACATTTTCTCTGTAGCCAAAACCAATGCATCTGTCCATTCATATCCCATCCATGACACATTGAAATAAAGTGGAAATTTGGTCCTGGTTTTGATTTCCAAACCTCCAGACCTCCAGATTTATCAAAATCTGAACCAACCGTATACAGTACGTCTATGTTTGGGCCAAATCAAGTCCGGTCTGAACCAGACTGTAACCGTATAGCTCTATGTTTGGGCTGTATCTAAGTCAGTCTATAGGCAACAGGTTTCTATAATCATTTCAGATTTGTCTAGTAATTCTGGTTCTTTAAGTAATTGCCAGGGCTTCTGACCAACATGTTACCATCTTTTCAGTCTTAATCAGATTGGTGCTAATTGAGTATGAGGGTTAATGCTTTGTCATGTGTATAATATACAGGCCGGTATTGTTAAAAATAACTTTTCTTAAAAGCTTTCTTGTTTAATAAAGGTCAATAAAATTGAAAGAGAGAAATAGCTCTTGAAAGTAGACCTCCTTTTTTAAAAGAACAGTAATGAGAGCATTTCCATCAGTCATGTTTTGTAGCACTTGCATTGTGGTTAGCTCTTGTCTTTGCGGAGAAAAGGTAAAATTCTGACCTGAATTCATCACATAAATTAGTATTTTGGATGTCAAAATGAATTATCCTTCCTGAATTGTTGTATGTTTGCTGTGACAGAGCATTTATATTTGTTGCTTTTCTCTACTTCCCAGTGTTTTATAGAGCACTAAGTGTGCCAAGTTCATGTGCTGAGTACATAATTTTGTGACATAGTTCTCGCTCTGGGTGTAGCTCACTCTCCCTGAGTGAGAGAGGTGTGAACCTTTACAGTCTAAACATTAGACACATAGAAACATTTATAAATTTGCATTAAATACCTTTAAGTGAGAGAATCTAGGGGCTTTCAAGTCCCGACAGAAAGAACCACATGTTAGGTAAAACGTGTTGGACCACAATGAACAGCAATGTACAAACTATGTCTCGGCATTAGTTTCTGCTCCTCTGGGGTAACCCACTGCCATCACACAGTCATGAATACGATACTACTAGTAATGCTATCAAGACCAAAAGGTCATAAATAGTCATAGGCAATAAATAAATCCCCATAGGCAATGAGGAAGGTACGCAGTACCGATCCCCCCCATGAAAAGGAACCACAGAACCAAACGTGGAGGCCGAGGCAGGGGTGTTGGGTGGTTTCGCACACGCGTGCTAGAACAACCATAAGCATTACACTGATTGAGTAACCTGACAATTAAATAGACAGGTATGAAATGTGAGAAATTTGATAAGAGCGATCCGACATCAGCTGAACCAATGACCACTCTGGTTTCCGGGCTGAACCTACTGTGCTAATTTATCTTCACTGTTGGTCGTTTCCTGAAGAAAAAAAAGTCATACACTGCACCTTCCTCTAGTTTTATTTGTCTCTTTATTTTCATTGCCACTACTACAGCCATTATTTTTCTCTCTTTGTTTCCGGCCTTGAGCTGTTGCTCAAAGTTCCATTCAGTCCCATAGCAGTAGGAATGCTCTTAACCCTGAACCTTCAGACCATCATTATCGACCACCATCTGCCCAGCCTGAGCTTCACATTGTTCCCCCTCTCCACTCAGCAAGCCAACGGAGGCTCCCGCGGCCAGATCTTGGCTGCAGGTCTCCGGCTTCTGCCATCTTGGCTCTCCACTGGGTGTCACATTTGTCCATCCCAGGCCACTCTTAACTCCACATGATCCCTCTGTGTTATTTGTTGCTACACGGACAAGCTGCATGTAAGCCACTTTACCAAATACGTTGGTCGCTGACCTGTTCAAAAGAGCTTTATGAACACTGCCTGGTTTTACGTGGAGGTTTCCCATTGGTAACTGAAAATGGAAGATTTCGGGGGCTGTGGACCATTAGCTATTTTGAAGGTATTGACCAGAGGCTGGACTTTGAACACAGTCTATCAACCAAGCGCCGTGCTAAAAAAGCCTGAGGCAAAAACATCAAATATTTACTGCATCCTTTGGGCTGTCATTCTATTACACAGCAAACACTTTATTTCAGAATGCTAAATGGCAATTTGAGTCGTCAAGAGGAGGACTGTGAAGAGAATTATTCTTGACTTTTCATAACGCTGTCTGAATGTTGTCCTGGGGACACGGAAGAATTATTTATTCGCAGAAAGGACGAGTCTGAAACTGACCAAGCTTCAGTCAACCAGTGTGCATTGATGGCGGAACTCAGTGCTATCAGGCCTGCCTCCATCTCCTTGTTCTCTAAGACTTTGTCCGCCCGGGGAGCTCCAGCACGGCCATGTGAGAGTGGTCCGGATAGGGGGGCCCTCTCTTCTTGACAGATAAACATGATTTAGTGTCTGGCAAGCCAAAGATTGTCAGCTCCAATCTCTAAGAGAATTACAACTGGCAGTCAGTGTGGGTCTTTATGGCTCAGAGGCAGGGAATCAGGCTCTGTGCGGGTCTGAGTGTTGAGCCCTGGCTCTGACTCCCCATCACCGTAGCACTCGGTTGATTCCTCAGGGACAGGCAGGCACTGATAAAGGTTCCATGTCTTTAGCTGCTGACTGTCAAACAGACAATTCTCTGATCTGTAAATAAATGACGAAACGGTTCAAAGACTGAGGACTGCTAAATTAAGCCATTTAAAAACATAGACATTACTAAGATGGCTTTTGGGGAGGGGAAAACGGGGGGTAATGGGTACCTTGTATCTAAGTGAGTGGTCTCATTGACAAGCCGGGTTATTTAACGTTTTCTACAGATGAAAAGGGCATTATTACTTAGTCACCTATGCACCACGACACAGTCCGGTTAGCCCCTTCAGGCTAAGGCATTAATAATGGGAGCTAACAAAAGTCTTCACTAAACCAGAACGTGCAACAAATGTGTAATTTCCCATGAGACTATAGAGGGCCCCTAGCTTAGTCTCGTGCTGTGTCCCAGCTTTTCCCAAACTAGGTCCTGAGTACCCCAAGGGGTGTGAATTTATGTTTTTGCCCTAGACCTACACAGCTGATTGAAATAAATGGCTGATCTTCAAGTGTTGATAATTTGAATCATTTTAAATTACTTGGGTAAAAATCACAGTGGGCCGGCATTCAGGTCCATTCAGGTCTAATTTAAGCCTTGCAGTACATGAAAAGGCTGGGCTTCAGTTACATTAACAAAATGTGGATGGGTCTCTGGCTTTTGTGTCCCATGCTAATTTAGAAAAAAACTGATTTCCATCTTAACAGTATGGTTTGAAATGACAGTTACTTGTGTTTGTCCCCGTTAAGACACCATAAGAAGAAGGTTAGTTGCCCTCACTCAAAATAAACACAATGAATGTAAGATTGTGAGAATTTGGCAATCAATGTTGAACTCAAGCGGGGGTGATGAACATTAACTGTACGAGGGGTTTCCCAACCGGCCTCTGTGTGGATGGAGTTTTCCTTAGAAATCTTTCGATAGATTACTATTTTTGCTAATTTTCACAGAATTGCCTTCCTTATTGAGATAGAATACTGCCAAAATATTTGTATTCACAGAATACAACTCACAAATGTGAGCCATGATTCGCAAATACACAGCATACAATCAAAACATGTAAACCGAAATCCATAAATATACAGCAGCAAATCCATGAATATAAACCATGATACGTATATACATAATATTATACTCACAAATGCATAGTTGGAAACGTAAAAAAATTCGCAAATTTAAGTCACTTTCCACAAACACTATCTGACTCATGTTGCTTAAATAGCATTTGTATACACTTGTTCTCATAGGTTTGCATACCCTGTCAGAAATTGTGACATTCTGGCATTGATTTTGAAAATATGACTGATCACATGCAAAAAACTGTCTTTTATTTAAGGATAGTGATTAAATGAAGCCATTTATTATCAGAGTTGTCTGGCTCCATAATGATAATAGAAATCACCCAAATAGCCCTGATCAAAAGTTTACATACCCTTAAATGTTTGGCCTTGTTACAGACAAGGTGTCACACACAGGTGAAAATGGCAATTAAAGGTGAATTTCCCTCACCTGTGTCTTTTTGAATTGCAATTAGTGTCTGTGTATAAATAGTCAATGAGTTTTTTAGCTCTCACGTGGATGCACTGAGCAGGCTAGATACTGAGCCATGGGGAGCAGAAAAGAACTGTCAAAAGACCTGCGTAACAAGGTAATGGAACTTTATAAAGATGGAAAAGGATATAAAAAGATATCCAAAGCCTTGCAAATGCCAGTCAGTACTGTTCAATTACTTATTAAGAATTGGAAAATTCAGGGATCTCTTGAGACCAAGCCAAGGTCAGGTAGACCAAGAAACATTGCAGCCAAAACTGCCAGAAGAATTGTTCGGAATACAAAGAAAAACCCACAGGTAACCTCAGGAGAAATATAGGCTGCTCTGGGAAAAGACAGTGTGGTTGTTTCAAGGAGCACAATATGACGATACAAAAATGAGCTGCATGGTCGAGTTACTAGAAAGAAGCCTTTACTGCGCCAATGCCACAAAAAAGCCCGGTTACAATATGCCCGACAACACCTTGACACGCCTCAGAGCTTCTGGCACACTGTAATTTGGAGTGAAAAGACCAAAATAGAGCTTTATGGTCACAACCATAAGCGTTATGTTTGGAGAGGGGTCAACAAGGCCTATAGTGAACAGAATACCATCCCCACTGTGAAGCATGGTGGTGGCTCACTGATGTTTTGGGGGTGTGTGAGCTCTAAAGGCACGGGGAATCTTGTGAAAATTGATGGCAAGATGAATGCAGCATGTTATGAGAATATACTAGCAGACAATTTGTATTCTTCTGCTAAAGGGGACAATACACATTATTAAGAACTAAGGGTATGCAGACTTTTGAACAGGGGTCAGTTCAATTTTATCTCTGTTGCCATGTTTTGTTTTATGATTGTGCCATTCTGTTATGACCTACAGTTGACTGTGAATCCCATAAGAAATAAAAGACACGTGTCTTGCCTGCTCACTCATGTTTTTTACAAATGGTACTTACAGCTACGGAAAAAATTAAGAGACCACTGCACCTTTTTCTTTCCTTTCTAAAAAAGTCGAAAAGGAAGGTTTTGAGTGAGGAACAGAAGGGTTAAAATTAAGAAACCACTGCAAATTGAACGCTTCTTTTTCCTCACTCAAAACTTTCCTTTTCAACTTTTTTGGAAAGGAAAGAAAAAGGTGCAGTGGTCTCTTAATTTTTTCCAGAGCTGTGTATTACCAATTCTCCAAGGGTATGCAAACTTTTGAGCACAACTGTAAATACAACCAGATTTGTCAGTCAACACTTTTTTGTTAGAATTGTCGAGTGTGCTGGTGGATCAAGTTGTGTGCATGGATCGGTTTACATTTGTGCACAGAATTTGGGGAGTTACGTCCGAGTTCAGGTCACAGGTCAACGATAATTTGCATGCATCCAGATATAGCAACAATGAATACTGTCGTGGCTAACTAGGCTAAATATGTCACTTGCAGCTATGTCAGTAGTTGTGGCTAATATAGCCATGTCCTGTAACTTAGCAGACAAGTATTGTAAGTCAGCTAACTAATTACTAATGGAGTACACTGTAACTATAGTTTCAACTTACCAATAATTGGAGATGAACAACCACAGTTTGTAAGCAAGCGTTAGTTGTCATTAGTACTCGCTCCTACAGTACTGTGCTCTCTGTAGCTAGCTAGCTATGTCGGCATCCAATGTTGGCCAAGACACCTTCTAAATAACTTTTTTCAAATATGCAAAACTGTCTCTTTTTTCTGGACACTGTGTAATCGATCAATGCATTTAATTTGATAATTTATGTGAATGACAAGGGAAAAAGTTAATTATTATACAACGTAGCTAGCTAGGTACATCAAACGAGATAGTTGGTTGCATCTTTGTTGAAACCAAAAAGTAGATGACTTCACTGTGTGCTTAGGTGATTGGATGGAAGTCACAAAGATATTCTACCACATTAGCGATGTCGACTAGTGGTCTCACTTACATTTGTGGATTGTTGATCTGTGACCTGAACTCTGAATGTAACTGCTAAAATTCTATGCACAAATGTAAACCGATACACGCACACAACTTGATCCACCAGCACACATGTCAATTCTAACAACAAAGTATTGACTGACAAATCTGGTTGCATTTATTCAAATGCTATTTTATAAAAATGAGTTGGGTAGTGTTTGTTTGTGGATAGTGACTTACATTTGTGCATTTATTTTACAATTCCAACTACGCATTTGTGAGTTTAATGCTGTGTGTATATAAATCATTGTTTACAATCATGGATTCGCTGCTGTGTATTTACAGATCACGGTTTACATGTGTGGGTTGTATGCTGTGTATTTACGGATCACGGTTTACACGTGTGGATTGTATGCTGTGTATTTACAGATCACGGTTTACATGTGTGGATTGTATGCTGTGTATTTACAGTTCACGGTTTACACGTGTGGATTGTATGCTGTGTATTTACGGATCACGGTTTACATGTGTGGATTGTATGCTGTGTATTTACCGGTCACAGTTTACATGTGTGGATTGAATGCTGTATATTTACGGATCTTGGCTCACATTTTGTGAGTTGTATGCTGCGAATGCAAACATTTTGGCAGTATTCAATCTACATACTCCCTGTGCTTTGGCAAAGTAATTTGTATTTATGTCATTAGTAATGCATTTACGTATGTTCCTCATTTTAAGGTCATCCCTGCTATGCAGACAATTTACCTCTTTAAAAAAATTGCCCATTCAACCAAGTTAAATGATTCACAGCAGGTGACATTGTTCGGGTCTTTTTGACAGCATGATGGGAAAGGAAGTACATCTTGTCTCTCTCATTTTGATCTGTAATTGTTTTAGCATATTTGACTGAAGTGGTTGAGCTCATTATGTCAACCCTGTTCCCTCAATTAATGTTAGGAACATTTTAATTGGATTAAACTTTCATTTTCTGTGGAATTTCATGAACACCATGTGGTCAGCACCAGTTATGGCTGATCTTCACCTACTCCTCGACGTTGTTATCGTCAAACCTGTCGAGAAGCCCAAAGTTAAATAATTATTAATACAATGTGAAAATGTGTTTATCTCAAACATGCTTTTAAGAAATACTAGGTAGGCAGTTTTTTATATGTGTACATATAAACTGAGTTACATAGATCCTGAATGCTGATTGGCTGACTGCTGTGGTACATCAGACCGTATACCATTTTACTGCTGTTGGAAACCAGTTTATAATAGCAAGAAGGAATCTTTGGGGTTTGTGATATATTCCCAATGTACCACAGCTAAACGCTATGTCCTGGCCCTTGGAAATGCATCATCATACTACACTGGAATATACTGTGATTATACTACTACTATATAATGTTTTCTTACTGTACATGCCATGCAGTGGAAACTCAATTCCTGACCTTTATCTTTATGCAATTGAATCACGGCTCACAGGTCATATTGTTGTCTTTGTTAAAGGTCAACAGTGTCTCAAAGCGAAGCCTGTCGTTTTTTCAAAGCGTTGGCTGCTAAAGCTGGATAAAAGCTAGCTCTCCATCATCAAGCACTAGCTTTTCTCCCTGGGTTGGTTTTCTGTCTCAGAGGGACAGGTTGATTCTTGATGCCCTTTAAACCATGGAGACCCTTTCACATTAAGCAGGGTTACTCTGGCTTTGTCTGAAAAGGCTCCCAATATCCTATATAGTGAAACACTTTTGATCAGAGGGGGCAAACAAAGTAGTGCACTGGATAGGGAGTATAGTGCCATTTGTGACTCGGGCCCTGAGACAGAGCAGCTGAGACATGACAAGCTGCATTAACTACAATCACGTCTCTGGTTGGTGTGATTGTCTGTGAAAATGTGTTAGCCTACAGCCAAGAGCCCTCAGACTCTAACTAAATGCTTTCGTTTGGGGCTGACAGTATAATATCACCAAGGCATCACCACAAATCATGCATCATCACTGGTATTTCTGTGTCAAGGCCTCGATAAATGTGTTTTCTTTCCCAGACAGTGAGACTATCTTCTATCCATTAGAGTGGCTTGGTAGAAAAAGCGCATTGGGGAAAAAAAAAAACTGGATCAATGTCCATTTCTCTCTGTCTGCCTTAAGCGCAAAGTCCAGATGTAAATCTAATTTAAAGTCAGGGGGGGATGTATGCAAAAGAAGAGAGAATGAATTACAGATGTCAAGGAGAACATAGCTAAATAATTCAATTACCTAAGTGTGGACTGGCATTTGTCTCATTGGAACAATTAATGGCATAAAGGTCAAGCCAAAAGAAAGGGTAGCAGAGCTAGTTAATAGCAAAGGCCACGTAAATTATTAATCTCACAGAGAAAGACCATCAAATTGAGAAAGCAAGAGAGGAAAATGCAATGTGATTAATTTGAAGAATAAAAGCTGATAACAGAATTATCTGTAGTCTTTGTTGAACCAACCTGCGTTTCCCTGTGAGACTATAGGAAAAAAAAAGGGAAATGTCCTATTTAAAAAAAATAGTAAAAAATAAAATAAATTTTTGCAGAAAAGAAAACACTTAAAAAATAATGATACGTAATGAAGAGTAATAATCCATGCATCTGAGATTCTGCCTTGCGGAGTGGAAACACCTACACTTCCTGCAGATATTCTGGCAGCAATACACGCACAACCTTTCCCACTCTCTGTAGAAACGCAGTTACCACTATTTCCCTCTAGAAACAGCCATAACTACCTTCACATTCGCATACTGCCACACCACTGTCCACCTCAGTTGCCTTCCTAAGTCGTATCAGGTATTGAATTAAACCAATTTACTGAGTATTAAAAAAAATTTCACCTCTCGCAAGCCCCTGGATTCTACACAGAGCGAGCCAAAGGCAGCATCAAACTGTAGGGAGAAAGAAGTAAACTTGTGATGAGAGAGTGCCGCGTCCTCGCCCATATGGTGTGTTCCATTCCCTCCTCGAGGAGCCCCCCATGCGTGTTATTGTCTTCTATTTTAGGAGACTCCCTGCTGTGCGACGTGTGAAATGAAATAGAGGAAGTTAACCAATGCCAGTCCCAAGCAGAGACTGCCCACAAAGAGGCTGTGACTGATATATGGGATCCTTCTTTTTTTAATAGCCAGAAATAGGTGCAGGTATAATCAGAAATCAGTCAACCCATTTCCACTGGTGTTTGGTCTGTTCTACACAGAGCGCCAGATAGGTGAGGTTTGAGGGGTTACGATGTCTCTTTTGGTTCCATCGTGGCTAGTGAGGTTAATCAAACAGATGAAGTATTCGAAATTGTTGTCAAATAGTATTTGAACCCAGGTCTGCTTACTCGTACGCAAAAACCCTCTCTTCTCATTTTGTCCTCCAACTCACGAGTTCATCCTATCCCTAAGGCGAAAGGGTCGAACTGCCAAATACCAAATGCAGTCTGGAGTTATCACAGTTACTTCTCCAGTGAGAAATGTCAGGTGGATCATGATTTTGTTGTTTACGATTTCATCATCGTATACCCAACATTGGGAGAGAAAACATACCAGTGTCCTAGTTCGATAAGAGGGACATATTTGTCAGAAATCCTATAGGTGTCGGTAATTTTGTTATTAATATTTGTGACTGTATACTGGCAACTGAAATAAACAAAGTCATTCACTTTCAACTTTAATGGAAAAAGTATAAAGTAAAAGTAAGTTTGCATACGTAAGCCTGAACGAGTTTGTGTACACAGACGTCCTTGACATTAAGTTATTCACTTAGAGTACTGCAGAGCCGTCAATAGTTTACAGTCTATTTTTCTCTGATGTAAATCCCATCACCGGGGAACGACGCGTCCCGTGAATGATAACACCCATCCACATCTCCACTGAATTTGTTCCCCGTCTTTCATTTGGGAAGAGCTTCACAGTTTCAGTCGCAGAGGGAAGGAGCAGGCTCTGTGCCCATCGTGGCTCGCCCTGAACACGAGGCAGTAATTGACCATGCATTTCCGAGACAGCAATAAAACATGGTGGCTGAATGGTTGCCACGGTGCTGGCCCAGAAGTTCAAAGCAGACGGGGAAACGAGATGACACTGGGTGCTCCAGATCCACTTTCAATATCACTGCTAATGTATCAAAAGGCTGAGAATGAGGGTCGAGGTGTCCTCAGTTGGACACCAGTGGATAAGCAAATGAGAGCAATCACACCAAGGAAAACAATGTAATCACTTTGGAGGGCCATGGCAACTCAAATTGTGTCTGCGTCAACAGATGAAGGCAGTGTGGACTGATAGAACAGAGTGGTGACAAATGATGGAATTGTAAGTCTCTTATAGCCTGTTACACAGAGATTTGACTTCCATTTGTCATATTTTCTTTTATGTAATGAATTGAATAGAGAAGGGGCTTAACATGGATATTTTTAGCCTCCTTTTGATGGATTATTAGGCAGACTGTAATGCCTTGGCTCTCATAAAACCCATATATAAATATATCACAAAGATTACAGAGAACCAAGAATAAAACACACTTTTTATGAATAGCAATGACAGCACTGAAATAATGCACATTTAATGATCACCCTTAGAATATTAAATTCTATAGAAGCTCTCACAGGCTCCTTCAAAATCTGCTATTTGCCCAAAACAGTTCAAGGCTAATGATTGTGTAACCGGTAAGAAGCATGTGTTAGTATTAGGAATGATATGACATTTTTGTGTGAACTGTGAAATGATATAACAGCACTGAAATTATTCAAATATATTGTGAGTTTAAGCAACAACACAAAAGGCACTATTTCACAGTTCACACAAAACTGCCTACGTATCTAATGTCAACGGGTAGGCAAATATAGTAGGCTGACCAACCTAGCAATTTCACCCCTGGTACCTGAGATATCTGAAAATCAAAAAATCAAAGACTAACATTACAGTGTCTGAACAAACATAATTAACACTGGCTAGCAGGGGGAAAAAGTAGTCTAGTGATGTAATGGGGCAGCAACCTAATTAAATGTTCATGGAGTGTCCTCATCCCATACAAATGAAAACTCCATAACTTCATGCTAGCAAGTTATCTAGCATCACTTCAGTGGGTACCTAGTTAGCTTCATTGAGTGTACAGTCGCCAATCCAATTGGTGAAATTACTGTCACTCGTTGGATAGAACAATACTAGAGCAAGAACCTTGTCATAGGCTATATTTTCTCGTTCTGTTATCTTGCAATTGAATAGCTTTGGCCAGGTTGTCTTTCAGAATGAGAAGTGATATTCAATTTAGTTGCCTGGTTAAATAATGGTGAAAAAATACAACTCCACTCATTGGGTTCAGTCCTGCCACACCCGCGCATTCACTTCTTGCTTCACACGTCGTAAGCATTTCCCTCTTTATGCAAGTACCGCTTCGGGTACGGTGCTACTGTACAGCTCCGGAAAAAATTAAGAGACCACTGCACCTTTTTCTTTCCTTTCCAAAAAAGTTTAAAAGGAAAGTTGAGTGAGGAACAGAAGCGTTCAATTAGCAATGGTCTCTTAATTTTAACCCTTCTGTTCCTCACTCAAAACCTTCCTTTTCGACTTTTTTGGAAAAGAAAGAAAAAGGTGCAGTGGTCTCTTAATTTTTTCCGGAGCTGTATCTCCACTGCTAGCCAGTACAGTGCTACTGTATCTCCACTGCTAGCCAGTACAGTGCTACTGTATCTCCACTGCTAGCCAGTACAGTGCTACTGTATCTCCACTGCTAGCCCGTACAGTGCTACTGTATCTCCACTGCTAGCCCGTACAGTGCTACTGTATCTCCACTGCTAGCCAGTACAGTGCTACTGTATCTCCACTGCTAGCCAGTACAGTGCTACTGTATCTCCACTGCTAGCCAGTACAGTGCTACTATATCTCCACTGCTAGCCAATACAGTGCTACTGTATCTCCACTGCTAGCCAGTACAGTGCTACTGTATCTCCACTGCTAGCCAGCACAGGCATTCCCACCTTCAGACTGCTCAAACCCCACAGCCCTACCTGAGTCCTGGCTCTTAGCCGTCCTACGGCTACGTGGGGGCAGCTCCCCCAAAGCCCAGTCAAAGCTTCTCTCTGTCCCGGCTCCCCAATGGTGGAACCAAAGTCTTCTTAAAGCCTGCAGAGTCTGTGCACATTTTCCAAAAACCCCTGAAAACTTTCTAAAGAATATCTGAACTAACTCCAGAGCCAACGCCTCAGCTCTCAATGCATCAGTAAAAGGGGATACATTTACTCAGTGTGCTGATGACAGCGCGCTCAGTGTTGGGCATGAATATTTGAAGAGGCCGGTACAAAGCTTGGAGAACTTTAAACTCAAATCACTGGTCCCCATGCATCTTTAATGGGGTCTGCCCCTCTTGTCCAGCAGCAGGAAGGGGATAACTGCTGGTTCTCAGCGTCCAAAAACTAGCAGCCTCCTTCCTTGATGAATAAGTAAACACCAGACGGAGATGCAGTCGGAAAACGTCCAGTCGATAACAAGCAGATTTGTTTTCTTCTGAAAAGCATTGTTTTTACAAGCTACCGATTACTGCTGAAAATTTTATCCATCTCTCAACAACATCTCTCAACCATTTCCACTGAGGCCTGACATTTTCAGCAGTTCAGAGTTTGGACATACTTTTCTTTCTGTTCTTGTAAGGAGTTAACCTTTTGGGAAATGTATTGCAGCTGAGGCACACCCATAGGATACCATGTGATCACTTCAGTCCATGACGGTTTCTTAATAGCTATCCAATCAGAGCTGGGTTCAAATACCTTTTGTTGTTTTTCAAACACTTTGAGCATTTGCCTGGGTTGCATAGAGGCATTTTGCTGTAGACTGACGGTATTTTTTTAAATTTATTTTATTCTCTCTGTCAGATAAAACATTGATTGACATTTTTTATTAACCAAATCTGTTATCTGCATGTCATCCAAGAAATTAACAGTAGTGTTTTCCAAATGGCTTTGTTATAAGCAGTCTCAAAAATGTCATCCTGGCATTGTCCTTGCAAAAAGTTAAGCCTTAATCAGTTGAAGCTTTTGTCATGGCATTGCATTCAATGGGACAAAAAAGTAAACCAATTGTTAGTTACTACATTACATTCACTTTGGCAGTACATGGTATTCAATGGGTAAAGATGACAGTCAATCATGTGAAGCTTAGTTAATTGCATTTCATTAAATGGTAAAATATGTCACAAAGATGACACTTACAATACAATACATTAAAAGTCAATTGAAAAACCATGCTTATATGAATACTTGCCATTTAGTGGAAAACGAAAAGTATAATATTGTTGACACTTCTGTAAATACATTACTTTCAGTGGGATATGAGTGTAAACCACTTGATGCTTATTTAAGTAAATGTATTTCACTGGAAAGAAGATTAGTGTCACCGGGTTGATGCTTATGTCAATACATTAGCAGTCATTGGGACAAGACAGGGCGAAAGTAATTCAGACCAGTGGACAGACATACAGTATACATAGAGTAGACATGCCGACATTCTTATAGACATACGTACATACAAACATACAGACAGAGGGACATAGACAAAAAAACTGACAGACATGAACCCCCTAAATAAAGTCAATTGGGTCATCAGGGTGGTGGAGTGTATCAACCCCACCCCCTCCACCCGAAAAAAGAAAAAAAAGAAAATGCACTTAACTTTGATTTCTCTGGCACTGACTTTGCCAACCAACAGCTTCGATCAAGGAAAGTGTACTTATTATGATTGTCAGGTGTTGGTTTTCCAAGACACCTTAAGAGGAATGCACTTATTGTAAGTCACTCTGGATAAGAGCGTCTGCGAAATGACTAAAATGTAAAATGGAAAAATGTAATGCTCTGGTAGGCTCTGTAGAGGATAGTATCTGATTCTGTTAAAAGACCCCGGACACGGCCCACATGCTTTTACTGACCTTGTCATCTGAACATGCAAAAACATTTGTGCCCCAAAAGGTCATGTTCTGTACTCTTATAATCTGAAGAGGACTGGTTTCCTCCTAAGTTTCGACCCTATTAGGGAGTTTTTTTAGCCACTGTGCATCAACTTTGTTGTTGCTTGGGTTTCAGGCTGGGTGCGCTGTAGAAGTGGTAAATATATACAAAATTGCTTCCAAACTAAACACCCCCACTTTTCATAGTTTAAGGGCAAGCAGGGGCAAAGACTTTAATTAATTTTTAAGTAACTAGCTGCACTTGTCAATTTCTTTCTGCTGCGAGGCGAGGGTGATTCGCACTACGTTGTTCGTAAACAGCAGTAGCCGCCCCAAACCATTTGTTCTCGAGTTCAAGTGTTAAAGAGAGAGACTGACTGTCAAGCCTATGTTTTGGTTCCATATAGCTGTGCCAATTGATAAAGTAAAAAAAAATAGTCATACCTGCATCATACTGTATGCAATTAATTTGGTTCTACATGATAAACATGTGAAACATTTTAATATTGTAGCTAGCGGGCCAAACGAACTTCTAACATATTAAATCCCTCTGGAAAAACAAGTATTACTATCCAGTGAGTAAAAAAAGTAAAAAGTACTAATTAATTTTGCTTAACTAGGCACTGTTCTGGTTGAGTACGGGAACATGCCTTTTGTATTCTCTTACGGTGCAAGTGCATAGTGAGCTGTATTTCTTTTGGGATTAGAATAGTTCTGGAGTGGACAAATGCAGGTGGTTTACGTTTTTAAGTGATTTCTTTGACAGTCACAGATAAAGGTATTCGTTGTGGTCATGCCACTTTAAAATGTTGTACATTTTTACTGTTAAAGTCATTATCTTTAATACTAAGGTGTAATTCACACTCTAGATGACAGCCATTCTTCCGTAGAAAAGCATCACTTAATGCCCTCACAAAGATGTGACCCTCCAGCAGACCATGATTGAACTAGCAGACCACCCTTCCACACGATCATGCTTAAAGTATACGAATGCTCTGTGTTCAGGTTCAGCTTCCTGTGGTTTCATTCATCCTCCACATTCACCTAAATTTTCTGTCTAATTAGCATTTTATGATTCATAACAGAATCTGAACCGGTTGCATGTTATCATAATGTGTCACTACTATCAAATCCGCATGCCTGAGTTGATCACTCCATTTGGTTTTGCCTTCAAGACAGGTCACGACAGAAAACTAATTCACAACAGCCAGTTGTTTTTACAGGTTATGTGTTGTTAAAATTGTCATTACCAAATCCTAGCCTTTTAATCAGAACTGGTATTATGTTAAATCACTAGTAGTGGTACGTTGTAATCCCACTACATACTTACAAATTACTTTTTCATGTGTAATGTTTTATTTTCATAGTAGAGCAAGAGAATGTGCAATAACATCAGTAGCATTTACACTTTTTTGTTACAATTCAAGTGATTCTATACAGTCATATAACTGGATTAGTTACATAGTAATTTGAGCAAATGAAAGTAGTGTAGCCGTTGATTCTAATCAGCCTAATTCTTTTGACACTGCTCATGCAACCAGGAAATGAGTAGATCCACTCATTATATCCCAACAGCCTTTTTTTGTTTTTGGCTCCATTGGACACAATGTTGTCACACATAAATAAACAAAGAGCTGAGTCTGTCTGTCTAGCTCTAGTCTCTAAGACTAGGCAATGCTCTGCTAGGCCTGGCAAACTTACTGAAGAAATGTGTTTAAAAGCATTGGAATGCCAGTGTAAAACACCCAATCAAATGATTTGCTTCGGCAGAGCTTCAAAAGTTACTCACAAATCATAATAAACATAAGTAACTGCACATAACTGACGCTCTCTCTTGATATCTCTTAGACAATTTTTGTGAACTTTTTCAAATAAGATGCTTGAAAAAATACACTTTAACCCACTAGTAAACCCTGGTGTAGACATCCCTGACCGCTTTTCCAACTAAATGCTTGCAGAGTTTGTGCAGGCATCGCTATTTCTCTGAGCCAACATAACTTATAGTATTTCTAAACATAATAGTGGATAGTACACTCCTTTTCAATGTTGTGGTCTTCATCTCATTTTAACCTATATGCAGCGTTGATTCAGTTTAAGAAATTGGAGGAGAAACAAATAATATAATTGATTTCTCCACTGTTAATTTAGATCCATCAAAGACTGTCAGCCATGGTTGGTTAACAAAATGTTTATCACAACTTGCAGGTAGACATGCTAAAACCTCTCTTTAAGAAGAGGAGAGGTACTGGCTTCACTGACTCAATTTTATGAATAGATCACACTTCTCCCAGTACAAAATAAACATTTTCATCCATTCTTTGTAATATTGCAAAAGACTATCTCAATGGAACACCTCTCCGCAAAAATATTTATTATCTAGCCAGAAAACACCATGCAGTAAACACGCATTGAGGAGGTGTTCAGGGGAGGTTTCTGGAAATGAAGTAACCAATACATGTAGTAGTCCATTCAAACTGCATCGGAAGCAAAACTTTTTCTAGACCTCCTATGAGGTGTGACCTCCTATGAGGTGTGACATTTTCTAGACCTCCTATGAGGTGTGACGATTTGGAGATAAGTCCTCGTGAGACCTAACAAATGACTTTACCTCAAACCTTTTCCATTAACCTTAACCCAATTCATTGTTCTTTTCACATTGACTTTAATGTATAGACAAATGTGTCAACCCTGTCACATGAAAGGAATGCCTTGACCAAAGCGTCAATTATATTGACAGTAGCATAAATGCCAAGAGCGCCAGTGTCTGCTATATTACTTAACTATGAATGTACATTTATTGACTTTTCAAACTGAATGTCATGTAGTGACTGAAGCGTCATTCCTGTGACATATTCTATTTAATGCAATATATTGACATAAGCATAAATTGGTTTACAAATGTTTTACAATTGAATGCAACAAATAGAGAAATGCATCCATTATTTTACGAAATGTGCCAGGATAACGCTTTCTAATCTTACCATGTCGGTACAACATACCCGCTTATTAAAATGGCATCTAATTAGCCACATTGAGCAGCCGTTTTACATAAGATTAATTGGCTAAAGTACTTTCTCATAATTATTGTTCTGTGTTGCAAATGGATTCACTGCAACAGTAATGCATATTCATTTTACAGGAAGCAAGGAAATTGTTCGGAAATATGCCAAAGGTTGGTGTGCAGGCACACGCTGAATTATAAACACGAGCTTCTGTTCCTGAGGCTGAACAGACCAGTTGTGTTGTCTGCATGGAATAGTTTGAGACCTTTTGAAATGGGCCCATATGCCTTTGTTGTGCATTTTGCAACATCATTTTTTAAAATTAAAATCCCCGATTTTGTTCTATAGAAAATGCATGTGCAAGAGTGCATGAAGATGACCTTCTCTATGTGGTGCACTGTATGTTTCTGTGGGACTTTGATGTAATGTAAGAATATTTTCAGCTACCGAGTCCACTTTCCGGTCATCAATAATGAAAGCATAAAAAGCTTTTACTAACCTATGATTTGAATTTGGACCAAGTTCAGGGATAATTTACAGAAACCCTACCTTGTGAATGTTACTAGCGAAATTTTAATTAATTCATGTATCAGGTTATGTTGGATCTATATCGCTAAATCGCTACATATGAGATACAGTACTAGGTGTGCATCCTAAATGAAATGTATTAGTGTACTTTGTTTTCTGCCAGCCTGATGGAGTCTTATATTTGATGAGCACTTTTAGGAATGTGCCACACACATAACCCAGGTTGAGAGCATGCCTGAGGCCTGAACTAAATAAAAGGCCTTTCTTTATGTGAAGTAAAAGAAATGAAGTTGTTTACTGTTTTACCTTAGGCTGGCTGAAATACTTCAAAGGTACAGTGTAAGGGTACTATCTCGCAGGAGCACAGACTGACAGCATTATATCTATCAAAATGTAAACATTGCTTTACAAAGATTACCAAGTTGTGTCATCACTTGTGTCATCACTTCCTACATGACATGTAATTAATTAAATTCAGTGCCTTTTGAAAGTATTCTGACCCCTTCACTTTCTCCACATTTTGTTGAGTTATGGAGTTAATGTATAATTGATTAAAACAAATGTTGCCATCAATCTACACACAATAATCCATTAAGCAGAGTAAAAGCATGTTTTTAGAAATTTTTGCCAATTTATTGAAAATGAAAACATAAATCTCATACAGTTCTCTATATACAAGGAGTGGACAAAATAACAGAGGAACACTCAAAAAACATCAGCACATGCCATGCCAAACAAATTGCATTGGTAAAGAGGAATGGTGGTCATAAGTCGAAGCTGACCGACAGAATTTAATAAGCACCTCTGTGACCCAGTTTCAACAAGTTGTGTTTCGCAAAGCAGAAATTTATCTCAGGGCAGCCCTTCAGAAACTGCTTCTATCCCAGGCCAATGCACAGAGATGCGTAAGTTGTTGTAAGGAGCACAAATCCTGGACGGGGGAGCAATAGATAAATGTTATATAGTCTGAAGAGACATCTTCCACCCTATTTCCTACATCCAGACGGGTTTACGTTTGGAGCAAGCCAAAGGATGACTTCAGCCTACAATGTTTACTGCCAACTGTTAAACATGTTGGAAGACCTGTAATGGTATCAGCAGCCATCTTGTGGGAGTCATTGGGTCAGATGATTGCTCTACACGGTCGAATAACGGTCAAGGGATATGAGGCCATTTCACAAGACCTCATGCACCTCATGATCTTCCAATATTCCAGGATGGTAACGCCCCCTTACACACTGCTAAACAAATTCAAGAGTGGTTTTATCAACTCCAGCATGACGTCAGATGCCTTCAATTAGCTCCCCAAACATTGAACCTTTATGGGACATTCTGCAATGCAGATTGCAAAGTAGATTTCAACCTCCTTCATCCCTCAAAGAACTGGAGTCTTTTTTTTGGAAGAATTGTGCAATATTCAACAACACCACAGTTCACACACAGACCCTTAACCATGACAATCCAAGCCTTGCTCGGATACATTATGTGTCCCTGGATCATCCTTGAGTTGTCCCTAGAACTTGATTAGATTCCACCTGTGGCAAATTCAATTGATTGGACATGATTTAGAGCACAAACCTGCCTGTGTAAATGTCAGAGCAAAAACCAGCCATGAAGTCAAATTAATTCTCTATATATCTACGCGATAGAATTGAGTCAAAGCATAGATCTGGTGAAGGATAGCTTTTTATTTTTTTTTTTAGAAAACATTAAAAGTTTCCAGGAGCACAGTGGGCTCCCTCATTGTGAGATTGACAGATGTTTGGAACCTCCAATTTTCTTTTTTTGTCAATTATATATTCAGTCCATGACACAACACAATGTGGAGAAAGAGAATGGTAGTTGAATACTTTCCAAAAACACTGTAGACTATACTAACTCCACACATTACTTGACAGTTAAACCACAACCACATCCATGGCTTATGATGTCGTTTATCAGTTGTGCTCTTTTTTTTCTTTTTCCCATGAGACTAGATTGTATTTCCATGTGCAACGGTACGGCATAAAATTGGTGACATTTAGAGTCACCAAACATGACTGGAATCAATTCTCAATGGGGTGAGAAGAAGAATCACACATGGAAAATTAACCAATGTCATCAGAGTAGAAAAGTAGTTAGTCTTTACTCTGAGCATAAATGTCAGTGAACAGTAAACCACACGTTAATCAGAGTGTAATTGCGTTATAGGCTGGTTGGTGCCTCATTTGATTCTGTCTGATTATAAGACTAAACAACCATTACTGATTGAAAAAAGGGTTCAGAAAACATCTCATTAAATCAACCTCATAAAATAGACTATGCGGTATACTTTTTTTACAGTTCAGTAAGTTATATATTAGCAGAAGTTTTCATCCAGAGTCACTTCCACTATGCCAGAAATATCACTTACAGTAGATAGGAAGTGTGGACGCATTTAACTTTCTGACAGGTTGAGTGAATGATAATGGTGACTAATTTCTGGTGGATGACTAAACTCAGGATTATTAGAATGACACGGCAAAACTGAATTGTTGAGTTGAATCTTAGATTAGCCAATTAATGAACACTGCACATCACCCAGGACACAGGTCGCCAAACAGACAGAAACACCAGATACATACAAAATGTGAAAGCGTTAAAACATCCTCATTAGCTTGTTGTTGTCTGTAACGGAGTAATAATAATTGACTTTCCAGGCACCCAAAGTGCTTTCCCTAGTAAGGGGGCGAAGCTCCCCTCATTCACCACCAATGTGCAACACCCACTTCCACACACAGTCAGACAAACAGTTGCACACAGAGTCCCATTCACTTCGATGATGCACAGCTGCCAATTTGCGCCATACATCAGCTAACTTGACATTTTAGAAGAATGAAGTGCTTGAAAAAATTATTAGTAGTGAACTCTAAAAGTGTTTGGGCAGTGACATTTATTTATTATTTGGCTCTGCACACCGGCACTTTGAATTTGAAATGAAACGGGACTATAGGGTTAAAGTGCAGAATGCACCCTTTTAGGTGACAGTATTGTCATCGATATCGGACAAACCGTTTAGAAATGACAGCCGAGTGCAGTACCGTGCTTAGACCTTCCGAAGGGCATGTGCTGAATCTGAATAAGTGGGCGGAGTTGCTCACACGGACCGAGTATGTGTTGGAGTGAGTGACGTGCGAAAAAAACGGACGACGCATGCCCGTCGGTGTCTGCAACACACGTCACCAAGGCGGCCGGGCACATGCCAACTGTAAAGGGCACTAGATAGCAAAGGGGCATGTGCTCTGCACAAGTTGAGCCTTACCTGTGCACGTGCCTGGCCCAGTGTGTACATAGTCCAAAATTTTAGGTTGCAAAAAGTATTTAGACAGATTAGCATTTTGTATAGTAAGGTGGTAATGTTCAGTTTTTGTCATATCCTTTCAGTCACAATAATCCTTTTGGTCACAATAACGCAATAACTGGCGAAAGTTTCTGGCCCATGGACATCATTAAACGCTGTGCAGTTTTTTTCTAGGGCCTTTTTGCCTTTTCTTTGTCTTCAGCATGTGAAAGGAAACAGCTGACTTGGCCAAAACTTCAGTTCTTTTTTTCTGCACGCTTTCTTTTTCCGTTCACTCTGGTACATGGTCATCTTTGTCTCATCTGATCATAAGACCTTTTTCCCGAACTCTGCAGGCTAACTAGCATTTGTGCACCTTGCAGTACAGCCTCTGTAATTCGGCTAGTGAAGTCATCTGCAGATAATAGTGGTTGACACATCCATGCCTACCTCCTCAAGAGTGTTCCTGATCTGTCAGAAAGTTTTTATTTTTTCCATTATGTCAAGCACTCTTTTTTCATCCACTGTATTTTCCTTGTTCTACCTTATCTACCTTATAAGTCATTCTTATTGTTTATAAATATAAACAAAACGAAAGTAACTCTCTTAACTCTCTACTTTTTGAAATGTATCTCCATTTAAGGAACTGCATTGAGTCCCTCCACGTCTTTCTGTTTCAGACAGTTAGTAAACATGTTCAACCCCTTTCAACCATCACCAAGGGAACGGTCAAAGAACTCCCAAATCAGACAAAATACAGTCGGAGAGCTATTAAGTTGCAGTGGTGGTTCACCAGATCTACAATTTGACACCACCGTCATGCCAGTAGGCTCTTTTGAAGGGGTTGGCTGAATATATTTTTACCTTAATAAATAAAAATTTGAATGCCTGAATTTTTGTTAACAGGATTGGCACCACTGCTGGGGTGAGACAGTTTGGCTGAGAATGACAGTGGCTGGTTTGTTGGTGAAAGAAGGACGTAGTGTATGCAGAATATAACCTCATTTGATTTTGTGGGGCTTTTTTGTTTCCACCAGACAGTGAAATGAGGCCACATGAAAATCTAGAGAAGCAATTGTTAATTGACCACTATGTCAATGTTTTGTAATGGCCATTTCACGTTCTGGCCTTGAGCGCTGTTGAAAACCCATGGCTGAATTTAAGAAGGCAGTCCCAAAGGACCAATGAAGAATATAAAGGGTCTGGATAGAGTAACACTTTATATGGGTGTCCTTATGGACATTATGTAGATTATGAGTAACATTTCAATTCACTATCTACCAAATTGTAACTTAAACTGTTCTAACATTAACCTCAGCCTTTACTTTAGAGCTTATTCTAACCCTAAACTTTCACTTTAGCAAACAACTGCTAATCAACAAATAATCTGTTGATTGTATGACTGAATTTAAGCTGTCTAAAGATGGACATTAGAACTCTCAGAATAAAGTGAACCATTTCTGTGTGGTTGTATGATATCTTGTATGATTATAAAATCATATATGTCTAAATGGTTTGACAATACAATATAGCGCAAATCCAAAATTATCTGCCCTTGATAAACCTAAGGATTAAAAAATACTTCGTAAAAATCGAGACACTCTTTATAAAGTGTACCAGTGAAAATATTCCACCATCATATTCCACTAAATAACAAAATAACCTTTAAAATGGCACGTTCATCCATTAAATGCATTTTGATTTTGATTATGAGGCAGTTAACAACAACAAATAAATACTGTCTTGACTAGGATTGCCTGCTCAGGGGTATTGGAGATAAATGACACTTAGTGGGTCCAGCCCACACATCCCTCATCAAATATTAACATCGAAGGAAGTCGGCACTGCACAGGGAGATGGGAGATCTGGTGAATGGGGGTATGCAAGGATGCTGGGTTACAGGATACTCTCAGTCAGTCAGTCAGTCCGTCCGTCCGTCCGGGAGGGATCTAGAGCAGATTACACTGATTCCTGCTGAGACAGCTGCTGTTAGAGCATACTGCTGCTTCAGTATCCCGCTTCGGTCGACTAGAAAGGATGGCCGTTTCCTCACTAAGGTAGGCTCCTGTGTCTCAGCTGTGCGTTGCACTGTTTGTTGCTCAGATGTGAGTGGTTATTACGTTTCGCGCTTTTGTAGACATTCTGTTGAGGTTCTGTGCAGCTGCACAACTTTCTGTTGTGGCTGTGTGAAGGTGTTTGATATGTGGAGTGTGGTTTGTGAGAACTTACTAGCTACTCCTGCATGGACTCCATGTGAAGTGAGTTGCGTTTAGAGTCGTGGCTGCAACACATCAGATGTCTCCGTTTGCACACTGTAGTGAAACAACTGTATACGGTATAATGGAGCGGCGCAGTTAGTTGTTTTTCATCTGCTTCTCAATTGTACAACAGTGTTGATTTGTTACAGTGCTTTTCCCCCTTGTACGAAACCCATTGATATGAGTGCTGTTCATCTCCGTGGTGGTCTTTTTCCCTCATCCCAGAGGCTCATTTCCTTAGAGCACTTCTCCGTGTGTGTTCTTTCCTCTGTTCTCAGACTGGTGAGGAAACTGGGCCATCTTATTGTGTGTCTCTCTGTGGTCCTCGTTTCAAAACCACGGAAAGAAAGAGTACTTTGAAAAGCCTGCCAGTGTCCTGTATCAGGACAGACCTAAATGTGTGGGGAGGAGATAGTGCATTCTCATGTTATCTGCCACAGGCCCCTTGCCCCTCCAGCCATTTCCTCATTTCACAGATTTGACCAGGAGGTGACCTTGGCTTTTTAAGAGCTTTTAAGGCAGAGCCAAGTCCCCCGTCTACCTCTCAAACTCGCATCTCCCAAACGGACGGAGAGAGAGAATTCTCTTTTTTTTCCCCTCCTCAATGGGTTTTTTTCTCTCGCCCAGAGCAGCTTCTGTCCAGTCCTTTTTATAGATTGAGTGGACGTGCCGACAGTTGTCTGAGGCGAGGAGACAGAGGAGAGGGGAGGATTCACACGGGGCCTCTGGTTCTGGCTCCATGCTCCGGGGGAGCCGTGGCATATGTTGATGACAGGTGACGTCACAGAGGGCGAGGGGGGAGAGTCGGCCCCCAGCAGCCGGGCTGCTGAACATGCAGGTCAGCCCTTGGCTGTAGGTAGCCCACCCATGATGGTTCATTATTGGAATATCTTTGACACGTTGTAGCCGGCTACTTTGGAGCATGTTGACTTGGCCATGTGCTACCTTTGTGCTACAGGATGTGTGGCGTCACAGTCTGCGTCTCAGAAGGATTTTGTTCTGACACCATAGGTAATATTGTAACAGAGCGCATACAACACTGTGTATTTTTGTGTGCATTTATACTTGTGTGTGTGTGTGTGTGTATATCTGTGTGTCTGGTACAACATGTCCGGTGTGTTTTCTAGTGGAAATGAGCCGGGCACAACGCGGCCCTCCATCTCCAGCCCTCCCCTGTGGGCCTCTGGCGGAGCGCTAATCTGGGTCAAAGTGTTAACTGCCGAGAAGGGCCGGGGAGAGGCTCGCTCGCACATGAATCACTTCTCACGCCTCCCGTCGTCATTACACTCGCCAGTGATGGAACCGCAAAGTCTTTCATGTTTCCCTCTGACCGCAGGCTGAAGGTAAATAACCAGATAACAGTCGGGACGCAGGCCCGCTCTCAATTCACCGTCGCATTCATCAGCCCCCCTCGTCCGTCACAGAGACACTTTGATGGAGTTACGCTTTGTTTGATCACGCCCTGAACTTGGGATCGTCTGTCAACCGGTCACTGTGATGTGATGAATCTTTGTCAACCAGTTACTGTGATGTGATGAATCTGTGTCAACCAGTCAGTGTTCTCTCTCTGTCTCTCATCAAATGCTCGCTTTAATTGATATCAATCGATTATAATAACAAAGGCTGCAGCCCACTGAAGTCTGACACCGCTGTGTTATGGACAGTTAATAAGTTGTTCACTTGTCCTGGAGTGGCATGCCTCCGTTTTGTGGCCTTGAAAAATATATTATACAACCTTAAGCTCTGTCGTCAGTCCACTGGAAGGAAAACAAACCCAAAAAAATATGGACCAGTCCATAGCTGAATAGTGATGAACCCTCTTCACAATCACATTTCAATCACGGCTAACAAGGAGCTATCAGGTCCATTTTTACCGAATCCAGAGGACTGCTATCTGTTCCAAGTATTTCCAAGACTGATTGCTCTGAAGTTAGAATCAACGGGTGACACATGTTCAATATTTTCCAAGGGACCCATTCCAGAAGTTAACGTACCTGTGCCACCTGCTATATTCCTAGTCTAAAAAAGCCTAGGTGGTAATGAATGTGAATTAATTTGATGGCTTTGCACATGGAACCAAATTAAACTGGACCTAGATTAAACAAAGCGCTCTTCCTTAGTAGTGATTAGAAAAAATCCCAGGTAACTGTACCGTTAAGCATCCGAAATATAATTGACTTTCTTCAGACGTATGGAGGCTTAGGGTATGCAGTCCGGGAGGCAGCGGCTCACTGGGGAATGCTTGTGATTCCCCATTCCAAGGGGTGGTGGCTCTTTGCACCACCAGGCACTCATGGCAGAACAGCTGGTGCCTCAGTTGTCACTGGGCTGGTCGGGGCTCCCATAGGGTGGTCGGCAGTGGTGGGGGGCGTCCAGAGGGAGAACGCACACTCTCTGTGGTGTCAAGACACACACTCCTGTTAGATTGTTTGAGCTCCGGTTGTTGACAGCGGTGACAGGCTTGGGGGAGGGGGGCGGAGTTTGTGTACATCTGTTTGGACCTTGGCACCACTGTCCATTCTCTGGAGATCCATGCTGCCTGACAGTACCGGCTACCAGTAGAACACAAGGTCTGTGCCCAGTGACGATGATGAGAACTGATAAGGTGTTGGCAGTTGAGTGAGCACGCAGCTCTGCTGCCGACAGCTTGAGCAACAAACAAGATGGCCACCGAATCAATAAACGTGTGCTCAGTAGTTCTAGTGGAAGTGCAGACTAAAAATAAAATGTCCTTGGTGGATCATTTAGTACCGTTCTGTATCAGAACTTTGGAGGAACCCTTATATTTTAAGTTTAAAGTGTTTTTTAGAGAATTTTAGGGGTTCTGCCAGAGGTTCAATTTGAAGAACCCTTAAAAGATCCTCCAGGAACCTTTTCTTTTCTTAGTGTAATAAGATTTTTTTTTCAGAGAGGGGACCATGGTGGACAGTATTTTAAACTTGACAGTTCTTGCCTTGTTAGGGTATATGGGGATTTTTATGGATTCCATGATGGTTTGTAATTGCTTTTAACTTTTTAATTTATCGCTCCAAAGAATGATAATGAACAAATAGTAATCCCTGACGGTATGCTGCCTATATTGGTAATTCAGGATCTTTAGAAAAGTGGTCGATATCTGACACAGTCATTTAAGTCTTTGTAGATGATAGATTCTCATTGTGTAACAAATTCCATAAGAATCCAGTAATTGGTGAACTGTTGGACCAATTTGAAATCTTACCCGAAAAAAATAACTTAATAACGAAGGGATTTGTTATTCCACGCCATGCTACAATTTTGTTATCAACAGCCGCCTCCGGTATATGCCTCTTTTGTGGGAGAAAGAAAATCCATTGAAAGTGGCTGAAGGCCTGACACAAAGCAACTGCTGAATCCCTGCAAATCTGCAGGCTTAATTGATTATTTGTGCAGAGCTGTATATCTGTGAGGTGCAGGATACCCAGGGGAAATAATGTAAAACAGATAACAAGATCAAATGTGGGGGAATTTCTTTACGCTGCCTATTTTATTAAACTTTTTCCCTTTCTCGTTCACAATGAGTTTTCAGTCCAGTTTTTCCAATTACATGAGGCTTGCCTTTTTTTTACGTTGCTAAATTGGAGTTTATAGTGATTTACTCAAAAGGAAAGTGTTAAAGGTTTATTTTGACTTCTCAATAACACGTTGAGAAACTCCAAGGTTGTTTCCACCTCACACGCAGAGAGAACAACATTTCTTGTCAAATCTTTAAATATTCCATCTTCCTCTGTGCCCTGCTGCCAGTAGCCTGCTAAACAAATGAATTCATTATGTAGATAGTAAGCCTAATGCACACAAACACTTTTGGAAAAACTCGCTATTCTGGATTATTTTATTGCCATAGCTTGTCAAATGCAGCTTTCAGAGACATATCACTTTGGCTTTGATAGTGTACACAGTCTGTGGTATCTTGAATATATAATTGTATTCCAACAAGAAGAGCTTAAGACAAGTGGAACGTTGTGAGGCATTTGTGGAAATGGTGGGCGTTGAATTGAGTTTTGCCGTGACTTTGCTTTCACATATCCCATCAAAGGGGAACAACCGCACAATTCAGAATTCTCTGCATGTGCCTAAACATCTCTGACTTCGTGCTGGATTGTTTCTGTCAAAGTGCACACCTTCCTCAGCCAGGAAGAACACAGTAGAGCTCTGCAGGTTGTGCTCCTCTCCCCACCCTGATTAAAACTGTGTGGAATTCATCAAATAAAGATAAACAACTGTTCATCGAGCTTGCTCAGTTTGGAAAGCGATTGTGTGACCTGACATGTAATATAATGGGTCACAGTTGACCTTTTCTTAAATATTGGCCTTGCAACTATAGATATGTGGATTCCTTCGATTGTGGGTTGTAGCAAATGCATTAATTAGGCACTTTTTTGGGATAGAAATGTTACCATTGTGACCTTCACAACCCACATTCAGCACAATAAATATGTATGTTATTTCTCACAATCAATAAAACTTCCTGAATTTAGAATGTTTGGTGGGTCAAGGCCTTTATGTATATCTTTGAATGTTTTTTTATATTCTGTCAAATTGTATGTAGCTCTGCAGTGAGTGTGGAGGTTTATGACATTGACGTAGCTCAACCTTTTTCTCCACGTGTGAGCAAGGCACGCATTTTGACAGACAGCCCATCTGTAAATAAGAGAGATACCACTACGATACCATGGGTCTGTCAGTGAATGGTCTGTCCTGATACAGTAACATGGGTGTTAGTCTGTCGGTGAGTGGTCTGTCCTGATACAGTAACATGGGTGTTAGTCTGTCAGTGAGTGGTCTGTCCTGATACAGTAACATGGGTGTTAGTCTGTCGGTGAGTGGTCTGTCCTGATACAGTAACATGGGTGTTAGTCTGTCAGTGAGTGGTCTGTCCTGATACAGTAACATGGGTGTTAGTCTGTCAGTGAGTGGTCTGTCCTGATACAGTAACATGGGTGTTAGTCTGTCAGTGAGTGGTCTGTGCTGCTGTCTCTGAGTCATTTCACACCGTCTTCTGCGGTTTATAATGGCTCTTTAACAGCCTCCACGGAATAACAGTCTGGTGTGTCCTGCTGCAGCGTTACAGCAGGGAGATTGGAAGGCTAAGGGAGTTATTGACTGCCAGCGTAACAGCCTGTTAAAAACCTACAGAAAACCACAGACAGAGCTCCTCTGCCAGTCAAACACATGCGCACACACACGCACATGCGCACTTAGTCCGAGACAAAAAAATGTGCAAACACAAACACACACCATAGTACCTCCTGGTACATCCTTACCACAGCAGCTCTTTGAGTGTGCCGTTGAAGTGCAGAGAGGGAGTAGGCTTTCACGGCTTCTCCTTTGGCCTCATCGTCCTCTCTCTGCCAAGCATAGCTCAGAAAGGGTTGCTTCCCAAATGGCACCCCATTCCCTTTGTAGAGCACAGCATTTTACCAAAGCCCTTAGTACAAGCGTGTATAAGGACTAGGATGCCGTTTGGGGCAAAGAAAAACAGTCAGTACTGAGTGCTTACCCAACCTGAATTATCAGGACACCAAAGCCAGTGCTCGGGGTACTGTACCACCTAGCCAGCATGAAGCAGAAAATTCAAAAATTGCCCAGTTGTGTAATTGTAGTATTTCATCCTCAGTGGCCCAGGTCAAATGTATTTTGTTTCCGCCTTTTTTCCCCCTCCCATTTGCTTTTTTCCCCTTAACATATTTTTATAAAAAGTACAAAAACATTTTTAGAATGGTAGCAAGTGCTTTGTTTTGCTGTGGCTGTTGGCTTTTGACAAGAAAAGATGATCAAATGAGATCCTCCTGGCGCAGTGTTATCAGGTGCTGGTGTTGAGTCCACTACTAATGAGGGATGTCATGGCAGCGCTGAAACGGTTTTGGCTGATGTCAGTTACCCACGGTGGAGAGGTATATTCGGAGAGGACTAATGATACATCCTGAAATCACACTAGGCCACATCTGCTAAAATCTTCCCACTATAGGGGCTCTTCAACTAGCAGGCTCAGCCTGCCCCACAGGAAATGGCACGGACTGAGTTCACATGTTGAATTGGAGAACGACAGCATGCTTTTTATAAGATGTAGGTAGGGAGAGATGGGAAGTGAGGGAGAGAGCTAGCACAAGAGGGAGTTTTTTTTTATTATTCAGGACACCATCAAATCTTGTTGATCACAACATGTATTCTTTTCAGTGTAGAAGTAGACAGCTCCTTGTTTGGCTCCAGATCATATTATTAATATTAATATGGCTCTTGCCCACTAATTGATTTACTTACTGTTGGCAGGTGTTGTTGTTTTTTTTTGGCTGCCATCATAATTCATATGACTAGAACGAAGGGTCTATTCATTCTTACTATTTCAAATGGTTTGTTCTGTTATTTAGTACCTCTGTTTTAATTTTATTTACATTCTCATATGCCGCAGCGAATACAGTGTGAACACTGCATAATTAGGCATGACCAGGGGTGATTGAAGAAGTATCCTGCATAGAGGATTGGTGGGCCTGATGTATCTGTTATAGTCAGTTTTAGACTCGGAACAGAGAGGTATTGACCAGGCCTATTCCCGGGTGAGCCGGGCTTCTGGCGCTCATGATCGATGTGTTTGTGGTCATTGAACCAAGCTTAGAGCTAGTTTGTATTTCATTATGCATCGCTGGAGGCTTTCTGGGAGTGGCAGAACAGAGCTAGCGGACACCTAATTGGAATCCAGAACAACAAAACCTTTTTGTTTGATTTGTGTGTCAATTTTGGTATTCTTCCCTCTGTTTTTTTTGTGGTACCTGTTTTGATCTACTTGACTAAAACAGTTTTTTGTCACTAGTATGTCATTTAATAGAATATTCTATTTTCCACAATATGCCATTATTTGGTAGAGGGGTGCTAACATGATTTCAGTACAACAACATGATGCTAATAGATGATTCTAATGAACAGGAAATTATTCAAACCACTCCATCTGATGGAAGTCTGTAGGCCAACACAGTCCTATAAAGTATTTTGCGTATCTACATTTTACAGATCCTTCTTATGAGCCTGTCCTCATTTGTTTTCCTGCAGATCCAAAAGAGTGTCTCCATCATGAGGCTAGTGTGGAAGTCCCTGGACAAGATGAGGTGTTTCCGTAAACGCTCCACCATCCCCTTCCTGGGAGTCCTGATCACCTCTCTGCTCTTCCTCAACCTATACATTGAGGATGGATATGTCCTGGTGAGTTGGATATGGATATGTCCTGGTGAGATGTTTTGGCTTGAGTGGTAAAGAGAATGTTCACCCCGATTTCAATCAAATTGAATCTAAAAACAGGCTAAATTTACCTGCAGTAAATAAGTGGTTAAAGATAGAGCCAATTTCATTAAAATGTTTAACTGGTCACTATCTTTCCCGTTGATTTCTCTCTGAAGTAGGATCCAGACATAATATTGCATAGAATATGCATTCAAAATAAGACTACATTTTTTATTAAAACATTTAACAGAATAGGAATAACTGCCTGTTGGCTGGGGACACTCTAAAGAGAAAAGGTTCTTGCAGGGTCCTTTAGAAGATCATCAAATTGAAACTGTGGGGGAACCCTGAAAAGTTCTTCCTATGGTTCTTTGATTAATAAGCATATTATGCAGTACTTTAAGTGTGGCCATTCATTCCACATATTTTTAAAGGCTTAATGATGTAAACACAAACTAATTATGACTCCCAGCTAACTTAAACATTTATGTCAGGTTTCAACCATTCTGTAACTTTCCTTCTATTTTTTTTCCTTTCCAAAATGTTTCAGAAAAATCAGCATTGGGATAACATTGAATATTACACAGGGCTCTAAATACTATAACATGACACTGATTCTGCAGACGAATGGTTCTTGACTGTTGCACACAGTGCATGTTGATTCCATCCTTCTTCAGTATCAGAGCAGTAGAGAATGTGTCTGCCACTTAAAATTGAGCCATTCAAAATAGCCTGAAAAACGTCTGAATTGCACACTCCCCGCCTCCCATCTCCTCCCCTCCTTCACAAAACTCGATTGAGGAGAAAGTCGGGGGGGGGGGTTGCATATGGCTTTTTCCCTCCATTGGTTTTTAGATGGAAATCAGGAGGGGGGAGGCAAGAAGTATCTAATTAAGAGGTTTACCAGCAAGACATTTTCAATTGTTTTTAGATTTTGTTTGTATTCTATTGTTATTTTAAACATTTTTTTATGTACATTGTGTGCATAATAGTAGTTCATAATATAGTTGCTCGCCGAAATGTTTGCAAAAACTATTTTTGCAAATTCCTGAACCAATTCATATTGTTTTATTTTCAAACCTTATTTACAAACCTCAAAATATGAGATATTATGAGATATACTATGATATATACTAGGAAAGTACTGTCTCTTGGGATTTTTATTTAGCTGAGTCTGTTTGCTAGCTAGCTAAATAAATATTATATTGGTTTAGCTAGATACCTAACATAAGCTGACGAGCAAATGCTTTAAATGAATGTTAGCTACCATGTTAGCTTGCTAGATAGCACTGAAACGGTTCAAAATAAGAGAAAGGCATATATATCTATATATACTGTACACTCTATTTATGTGTGTGCATGTGCCTTGTTATATTACATTGTCACTTTATAATAGCAATACTGAACCTCAGGGATCTGTTGTATACATAAATATACCACAGTTATTGGCTGTACCCAGGCACTCCACACTGTCTTGGGCCTAAGACCAGACCTTAACTGTGGTATATTGGCCATATAACCACATCCATACATTATGCAGTGTGTGCTATTAAGCGGACACTTTTATCCAAAGCAACATACAGTCATGCGTGCATAATCAATGGTGATTATGTCACATACTTATGCCACATTTATAAAACATTACATACATGTAGAGGGATGGTAATATTAATCTATTGCTTATGAAAGCATTATGACAGCATTATGAAGCATTCGGAGGCTAAATGACCTTCGAAGCGGGACTCAATCAGGTCAAATCTTATCATTGCTTTTTCTTTTTGTACATGATATCCTTTAAGAGTTTCCACACCAAAGTATGTAATTTTTTCACCAGATTTCCGTAATGTTCCAAGGACATTACCTTGGTGCATTCATGTGTAGATGCGATGAGATCTGTTTGTTTGGCAATCACATTCACATTTTTCACAAGTCTTCATCTCAGATCAGTTGTTTTCTTCTGCATTGCAGGAAGAGGATAAAAGACAACTGAGAGAAACATCAGTACATCCTCCTAACTCTGAGAGATATGTTCACACCTTTAGAGACCTCACTAATTTCTCTGGAACCATAAACGTCACATACCGTTACCTTGCTGGGAATCCACTGCCACGAAAGAGTGAGTGTAACTTTATTATTGTTTACTGTATGTATTATTGTTGGTCAAAACCAATTGTTTCAGCCATGTACAATTAGATAGTGTACATACAGTATCTCACAAAAGTGAGTACACCCCTCACATTTTTGCAAATATTTGATTATATATTTTCATGTGACAACACTGAAGAAATGACACTTTGCTACGATGTAAAGTAGTGAGTGTACAGCTTGTATAACAGTGTAAATTTGCAGTCCCCTCAAAATAACTCAACACACAGCCATTAATGTCTAAACCGCTGGCAACAAAAGTGAGTACACTCCTAAGTGAAAATGTCCAAATTGGGCCCAAAGTGTCAATCTTTTTTGTGGCCACCATTAGCTTCCAGCACTGCCTTAACCCTCTTGTGCATGGATTTCACCAGAGCTTCACAGGTTGCCACTGGAGTCCTCTTCCACAGCTCCATGACGACATCACGGAGCTGGTGGATGTTAGAGACCTTGCGCTCCTCCACCTTCTGTTTGAGGATGCCCCACAGATGCTCAATAGGGTTTAGGTCTGGAGACATGCTTGGCCAGTCCATCAACTTTACCCTCAGCTTCTTTAGCAAGGCAGTGGTCGTTTTGGAGGTGTGTTTGGGGTCGTTATCATGTTGGAAAACTGCCCTGTGACCCAGTCTCCGAAGGGAGGGGATCATGCTCTGTTTCAGTATGTTACAGTACATGTTGGCATTCATGGTTCCCTCAATGAACTGTAGCTCCCCAGTGCCGGCAGCACTCATGCAGCCCCAGACCATGACACTCCCACCACCATGCTTGACTGTAGGCAAGACACACTTGTCTTTGTACTCCTCACCTGGTTGCCGCCACACACGCTTGACACCATCTGAACCAAATAAGTTTATCTTGGTCTCA